>JAUMHI010002275.1:0-43424 GCA_032359435.1 Enteromius unitaeniatus | reverse complement strand
CACAGACCTTTTGAGGGGCATGTGCTGAAAAGGGCACCCCACCCCCCCAAACCCTCCAAACCTTTATACACATAATATATACATATAGAGGGTATCTTTAAAACTAATTACAACACTCTTCTGTGAGCCATGTGTTTGAAGATGTTTATGACCTCACTGTGATCCACTGGGATGTCCTTCTCAATGGCTATAAGGAGAAAGGCATTTAAAGAGCATTTAAATTATATTTTTTACGATAGCTTGGCATGAACCTTTATAGACATATTAGTGTTTATTTCACAAAGACAACGTTGCATTTATTACATTTTACCGTTACAAGACGAAGACGTTCATCTGCTTCTGCTCTATGACTCTGACTGATGTGCGTTCAGGGGGCGGAGTTGTGAACTTTGAATGACAGTTTGAGCGGTTCTAAGAGATGCGCTTTTCAATGCTTTTAATTGGTTAAATATTTGTTTAAAAGACAAATAAACGTAAAGGGTTACCAACAGCATTGATTCATTTTGAACAAAAACAAAAAATCCCCCAAAAAAGAGCAGGTTGAGCCCTGCACTATGCACGTGCCTGGTCTGCAATGACATGAAGTAACAGAACAAACTGAGACAGACTAAATCCAGAAGAACTGTGGCAACGTCTCCAAGATGTTTCAGAAAACCTACCTGGAAAGCTAACTGAAAATTTATGAGCAAGTGTACCTCGTTTTACCAAATATTCATTTGATTTAGTTAATAGAAGTTAATTGATAAATTAAATCTATTTATGGCATTATTTTTGAAATTATAGTGTCTACAATTTTGAACAGTACTGTAGCTGTTACCAAGTGTGCCTACAGAAAACATTTTTGACAGTAAAGAAGCATTAATAGCAAAATCGTTTGCAGAACGAGAGCCACCATCAAGACTTGACCTGGTTTTGTACCATATTAAAGTTTCATGGTGCCGCATATTCCTGCTCTCCAAATAATTGGGCGACCTGACTCACTGTTTGCTGCAGGGCACCCATTTGTCTCCGTCTCTCCCACAGTTCCCTTTTTCTGTACCCTCTGTATTTAACTTCTCGTAGCAGTGCTTCTCTGACCCTCCAGCCTCTGAGAGAAGAGAAATGGACAGAAAGAATGAAGGGAGTGAGACAGAAAAGAGAGGAAACACAAGCGAGCATTATTGAAAGACAGAGTGGGTGGATTGCAGTTATTTTAAAGCGCTGTCTTTGGCAAGAGCAGTTGAAGCACTCTGAAGGCATCAGCATCACTCACTTGGACCCCAGATGTATTTGCACTGACTGTCCCGGGTCTTACATTCACCACTGTAACAGCGACCCTGGAAGAGTAGTAAACAATTTGTAGAGGGTTTGATCAAAAATAGTCAAAATCTCGGTCTTCCTTGTATTTAAATAGCTTTATATATCTGACCTGATTGAGCTGACAAGAGTAGCCATCTTGCTTATGAAGATTAGGGGGGCACTGTAAAAATAACAAAGTATTTTTGATTCGATAATAAAAATGTATTTAAAACAGTGTTTTTGCATTATCTTAGTTTTACTATTTTATTTTATGATATTTACTAAGATTTACTTTTAGTTTCTGGATAGTGGCTGATCATCAAAGTTACTCCTTCAGCCCAGCATCATTTTTTAGAAGTGTTAAAACTGCAGACAGGCTGTCATTTAGCGAATAGCATGCCTTCTGTTATGGCAGATAGTGAAGCTTGGGGGTGTGCTGTGTGAAACACCATCATCCCTGTGATTGTCATGTAGAAACTGTAGCATCGTTTGAATCAATTAGTGGCCTATTGTCAGAAAACTGTGTGCCATTTGTGCCCTATTGTGTAGCCATGGCTTGCTACAAATTACTACAAATATTATTTACATTTACTCATTTTAATTTGTATAATGCAAGAAAATAAAATAAAAATAACAATCGAATTTGGATGTTTTTGTCAGAAAATCACTATAATATTTTGATGAGTTGTATAGGAAATAGAAAACCAATCTAATTGAGTTCAACCCTTTATACTATAATATTTCCCTTTAAAAATCTTGTAATATTTCTAATGTCACATTTAAATTGCTGACAACAGAATAGAATCGAAATAAATAGCAACCTGTCCTGAGTCTCCTGAACAAGTCTCTGATATGTCACAATCATTCACAGCATATCGACAGCTGTATCCGCGAGGGTAGAACTGAAAAAGGTGCAGGGACAGAGATTGAGAGAAACAACTGTTCAGTGCATTATTTGATACTCAGTAGCAGAGGATTGAGGAAATTATGATGAATAGTGAGGCAAAAGCAAAGAGTCTTACCAGGCATGTGCCATTGCAGCAGGGGCCATCGCTGCAGTGAGCTCCATTAGACAAAGAACATTTTTTACAGCAGTCTTTATAGCACTCCTGCATAACCAGATCAAATATGTGCACACAGACCAAAAATGGTTAGCAAAATACTATGTTTTGCTATTATCTCATGATTTACTTCATCTTCATGATTTAAGTATGATTTACATTAAAAAAAAGTGCTTACCATTCGGGCCCCACAGTCACACTCCTCTCCCACTTCTACGTAACCATTCCCACATTCTGTAGCCTCAAAGAGCTGCCAACACAAAGCACTAGTTTATCCAGGATCACGTCTAAAATATGATGACTGTAAGCACTTGATTTTTGTTTGATGTCAATGACAGTCCGTCACAATACACGAAAGAACCGATGACATTTGATGACACTGACATCAAACCCGCTTCAATTTCAGTTTTCTGTTGAAGACCCTTGTTTTTTGTTGGTTGAAGGTACATGAACAGAACAATCAGAAAGGCACATAGATCCATAAATAGATTAGTTGGCGTGCAAGATCCAAAAATAGCACAAAACCGTAGCATACATTAATAAACAGAAGTGCACTCCAAGAAAACAGGATTTACAAGAGAGTAACATTTCGAACAGAGGTGATACCTCTATTGTGTCTTAAAAAAAAACAAAACAGTTCACCCAAAATGTAACATTTGTTCAAATTTACTCACTCTCAGGCCATGCAAGATTAAGACAGATTTGAAAAATACAAAGTGTTTTGAAGATTCCTGAAGCAAAATCACTAAGCTATCAACGTGATTAATTAACAGTGAGACAGAGATATATTAAGACCTACTGTAATGCATGAATCTAATATAATGTTACACATCAGTTTTTTCTTCAACCATTAACTAAATTAACAAACATTGTTTAGAGGGAAAATATCTATAGTGCATAGACTGTCAAGACTGTTCAAAAAACATGAATATGAAATATTATCATTCACTGCACTTGTATGCAGTTGAAAGTGTTGCGTTTTTCTTATGTTTCTGTTTGTTGTCGACACTATTCTTCAAGCCTACCTTGTTGGGTTTGTTAAACAGACACGAAGCACCACCTCTTAGAAGAAAGTTCCTGTAGTCAGAAATGCTGCATTTGGAAAACCTGCGTGGGTGTTGCACTCTGCGGAGGAGAACAGAGAAAAACAAACCTACGCAAATCAAGAAATATGACAGAAAACTAGGCGCTAAAATGCCCGGCAGGTAGTCAGGAGAAGCTATAGAATAACGTGTGTGTTTAACGATACCCAGTGTCTTCCATTATACATCCCACCCATGAATCCATGCAGCCGCACTCCTCTGAGAGAACACAAGAGTTAGTGAGAAAGCCAGTGAGTTGACTTTAAATCTCTTTACAAACTCTTACAATAAACAAGTCTAGTAGTTTGACAGCAGGAGGTGAAACAAACTTACTCCTCCTGATCACAGGATCCCATTGGATACCCAGATTCTGTGCTAAGCTCTGAGAGAGAGAAGCAGCCATTGTCCAGGTGCTACCAAACTGAAAGAGAGCAACAGAAACACTGATGTGAAAGATGACACTGACTGTAAGGTAAGGTTTTACAGTAAATGGCTCAGTCTGTCTACCCAGAATGCTGCTTGTGTCAACCTTACCTCATTAACCCCAATTCCTTTTACTCTGGAACACACACCACCAATATATGCAACACCGCTCCGACCATAATGAAATGTCACATTCCTGCAAACAGAGAGAGATCTTTATGATTGTCACCAGTCCCACCTTTTCTGTGACTATATTCCCAAACTCATCTGTGCCGGAGCCATTCAGTTTTTCTTTTCTTAGCACCACCGTTCCATATGTATTTTTAACCTTGTCACAATAAGTTTGAAAATGAAGTATTTGTAATTTGAACTAGCAGCCTTATAAATCACACACTGTAATAAAAATGCATTCATTTATAAACTATGATTCATATTCTACTTTAAAAACATGCTTTGCATCAACCGTGTTGCAGTTAAAATGTTTTGGATTTATTTATTTGAATTACATGTTATCAGACAATCATAATGACTTGTTATCTAACATCATTGTCCTGAACAGCGGTCCTGTGCTTTAAAAAAAAAATCAATCACTATGACTTTTCCAAAACAGATGCACTAATGATTTTCTTAATATCAAGGTTAAAAGACTGTGAAAGAAGCTTGTTTGAATCACACAACCAAAAAAAGGTTGGATATATATATGTTGCATATATGTTATTTGTTATATATGTATTGCATATATGTTTATTTTTTATTGTTATGGCTTTTAATGTGTTTTATTGTGTTAACTAACTGTATTTTTTAGTTATTTTTAACCTAATCAAAATAACACAACTGCAGTTTGATTGAGATGAACATTTTAGACAGTTTTTTTAACAGTTTTTAACTGTTTTTGCAAATGAACTCTTCACACACACACTCACACACCCCCACAAGTATCAATGTATGTATATATCATTTTCTGTCAAATATTAATTAAATATTTTTTTTAAACGTAACACTAAAAATTTAATGTTAATGAATAAGGATATGCGAATTGGGAAAATTTTGCATTATATACTCCAGCATTATCACACACACTGCAGAATGACCCACACATACCACACATTTGTTTCAGTTACTCTTCTGCACCCAACTGAACCAAATTTTTTCTGTTACTAGCCAAGATTTTTAACCACCGGGCTACCACAGCTCATTAATTCAAGAGACTGCAACTCACGTGAAGAAGTGCACAGCATCAGCGTTGACGTTAATGTTCTGTTGTCTGTACTTTGAAAAATCTCTTAAAATTTCCAATGGTTTCACGCTCAGCGGAATCCGGTCCCTGTCGGTCCAAATCTCCACAGCAACTAATACCACACGTGTATTCAGCTGCTCCTTAAAAATCTAAAGAGAATATTATTTAACTTTTAGATGAAGTAAGGCGACATTTAGGGAAATATTTTTACAGAAATAAATATGCAAACATACAGCATCTACAAAGTTGACCACTGATTTGGCAAAGTTCCTGGTATGCTTTTTACTCTTATGCCGTTTAAACTGCAAAAACAAGAGATGGAAAAAAACAAATAAGTAGTATTCAAGATGTATTCTGAACATATTTGCTTCTGCAGTGTGTGAAACATTTGTATTAAGTGCCATCTAGTGGATACTTTTAGCAATTCACTTAAAATAATTTTCTTTTACAAATTATTAAAAGACATTTTCAGAATAAGCTTTTTTACTGGATGCTTGTACAGTGATGTGTTGTGGATGAACCCACCGTGTTGTGGTCAGCGACAATCATTATTTCCAGATACTTCATTTCCTCAAAAATGTTACGTGGCATCTTGAAAATGAATAAAATCGAAATTATACATACAGAAAGCATAACTCTATAAAAGTAATAAATAAAAGTATGAGGCAGCATTTCCACTCAAACAGCAGAGCGCATGGAAAAGGTTGAGAGTCGTTTCTTACAGCTCTTTTCCTCCTTCTCTTTAACCAAGGCATGCTAGCAAAAATACGTTTCTCCTCTTCTCTTTCCTCAACTGGGTCATCAGCAGCTGAGGGAAACAGACATAAGGTAACCATGGAGATTAGGGTGTGGATAAAATATCTATTACCAAGACCTTGGCACACTTACCCCAGTCACCTGGGACAGAGGTCACATGAAGCGACGATGTTCGGCGCAAAATGTGGGGTCGCGCTTCAGTTTCCTAAAAGGTATAAACAGGGTGATATATGAAAACAAGCTATTACATCCAAAAGGATAAGCTATAATGATGTGATCTTACCAAAGAGTGAGTCTGTTTCAGAGGCTCGATGAGATAGACAAAATTACCATCATCAAACATCCCACTGGAAGAGGGAAGCACAAGAAAGGGGTTAAAAAAAGAGAATCAGGGATGTCAATGGGAAAAAGGATACAGGAACAAGGAAAGATAAAACCACAATGAGTCAAATCAGTTGTCAAGTGACACGACGGAAACCACAAGCGCGCTTTTCTAATCGAACAAACGCTCTGCTCTCTCCCTTGGCTGCTCTCCGTGACACTCAACCACACACTAACATGGTGACATTCAAATCTTTTCATGTGTACCAACTGCCATCTGGTCTCACAGTAGGTCTCCAGGTCAGAATTTCTCTCTTGACCTCACACATGCACATTTAAACAAAGCAAGGTTTCTTACTGAAGCCCGTTGCAGGTGGATAAAGCTACACGGGAGTCTTCTTTTCCTCTCACACGGCCGTGGTAGTAGCAGTGTTCCCCACCCTAAACAAACGCACATTCATCACTGCTATGTAGTAGTTATTTTCAGGGGTCTGTTTGATATTTGCTGCTCTTTGTGTCTTACCCTGGAGAGAACGGGCTTGTCTTTCTCATAGTGGATTTCCATATAATCTGAAGAGAGCAGATCACTAAAATCAAAGTGAGAGAGAGAATTCAAAGGGGCAATCTTGCATTAATTATCCAACAAAACAACAATAAAGCTACCGCCCTGGATCCCATGCACCCAAGTGCTTACCAAGCATGCATTGATAGCTGTTCTAGTTACTCTGTATCACTAATTCTGCCACATAGGTTTGTTAAAGCACAGTTAATGTACATACAAATGCATTAAACGTGTTTTTGAAATAGCAATTTGTGGCTATGTGAATGTTGTTTGATAAATATATATGCAACAGCAGCACTAGCTGAATTCACCATCAATTGTTCCAAAACATTTTTTGAAGAAAACAGAAAAAGTCCTTTAATCACACACACTTCTGATGTTGCAGCTCATCCTATTTTTATAACAGTCACAAGCTGACAATTAATCAGCTTAAATGCATTTTAGCTTGCGAATACGGACACACACAAGCATATAATTCATCGCACAAAAAGATCATAATAATTCTTATTTATTATTTAAATGTGTTTAAAGATTTTCTAAAAGACTACGTGAAATGATGCACACATTACTTGTCTTGACTTTTTTAGGATATGTTCTTCTGTGTTCCACAGGAGGAAAAAATCATACAGGAATGATCAATGTGGAATCTGAAAAGTTGATCACTACTGATCAAATGTGTAATTAGCTATTTGTGCCTTTGAATTTTGAAAGAAGCAGATGGTACCTTGCATAAAAATGTGCTGCATTCTCATTTTATTTATGCAAGACTTGTGCAGAAATCAATTCTTTCTATAAGCTGGCAACCTCTAACCCATCTTCTGTGACTTTCAAAACTTTGAAAGAGAAGCTGAAGACACGGCTCTTCCGCAAGCACTTATGCACACCACAACCAAAGCACTTACTACAAAAAATACTTTCTCCTCTTGTCAGCGTTTTACTTTCACTCTAGCTTGTTTCCTAATCTAGCTTTCTACTAAAACTGGTAATGCACCCTGAGAATACTGTTGGCTACATGACAAATTGCTTGTGATGTTTTTCTTTTTAATTAGTTTCGGATAAAAGCATCTGCCAAATAAATAAATGAGTTTATTTGCAAAAACAGATAACATTTTTTTAAATGCCAAAAACCTTTTTTATTGTTTTATTGTGTTAGTTAGCTGTCATTTTTTAACCCAATCAAAATAACCCAACTACTGTTCGATTGAGATTAACTGGAAAGCACCTGATTTTTAAAAATTGATAAATTAAAAAAAGTTATCTGTTTGAAACAGTGCTATATAAATAAACTCGAATGGAATTGAAAATATATCTAAAATATAAATTTTTTAAACTGTTCAACAAAAAAAATCTTGGTTATTAGAATGTTTAAGAAAACATTAAGCGAATGTTCAAAATTTGATCAATTTAGCAAACATTCTGGTTAATTGACATTTGAATGTTCTGTGGACCATCTGAAACTAATGAATATTGATGTTTAAAAATAGTTCCATTAGCGATGAATAAATAATGCTGCTGTGCTGACGTTTTGAGAATATTGTTAAAGACCAGATAACTTTGAATAAATATTACATTAAAGTTACTGGAAGTATGCTTGTTGATAACTTAGAGAGCCCTGCCAAAATGTTAGTCAAAGTTGGAATGCCATAGGCTAATACTTAAATGAATGCAGTATTTCACAGTTCAGACGATATTGAAACCCAATGTTCTTTGCTTTTTTTTTACACCTTGAATGTAAAAGTGCTGTCAGAGAGGAGGAGATGACCTAAGAAACTAGACTTGTGCCATAAATGAAAAATTCCCCTAATTAGAAATCTCCATGCACAAATTAATTCAAATATACATATCCACTTTCTGTTAAAATCTGATACTTGAACAGTGCACAACTAAACAAGAGAAATTCTGTGTTTTTGAAACCAAATCTGTATTTTACTACTAAGAAGACACTCAAACACTTACTTGTTCAAAGTAAGGTCTAAAGTGAATGTGATGCCAAAAGCGTCCAGCTGGAAACTTGCTTGGGCCAGGTGGACATCCTGTGGTCAGGGAGATAAACAGGGGCTCATTAACACTTCACAAAACAAACATATGTTATTATATCAAACTTGCCAGCAAACCCTGCGAATGGTATTCAAAAAATCTTTTTGTGAAAACGTCATTTCTGCAGACACATTGAATTGCATTCTATAGATAAAACATCTGCTCTAGAGCATCATAAATCACACAGCTGTGCTGTTTTACAGCAAAAAATACTGCACTGGCAAAAGTAAAATGAAAGTGTGTGCAAAATGCAATCCCACAACGTCTGTTCTGTACAGGGAGTGGGGGGAGGTGAAAACTGCTTCTTTTGCGAAAATTGTGTTAGATTTGTGAGGGAGGGCCGATGAACCTGGATCAGCTCGGAGAACTTGGACATACTGCAGCATTTCCAGCAGCTCCTAGCGGTTTCGAGTGCTGAAGATCTGACTTTGGTGGGGGCTAAAATATGCAGAGCTGGGGATCTTTACACTTGCAAGACAGCCCATGTCTCACCTGTCCATCACCGGCCTGGTTCCTCGCCCGAGTGTCCAGGTCATGATCTGTGCTCTCCGACTCCTCATTCAGGTAGTAGATGAGCCGGGAGGGATATGCAACGGTGACCTCCTGCTCTCCGGTTTTTCTTCCTGTGGAATTGGCTGGTGCTGTCGCTTCTCGCGGGGTCTCAGACACATGCTGATCCCTGAGATCCTCATTCTGTACGGAGCTGGAAACTGCAGGACAGGAGGAAACTGTTTACTGCTTTACAGTCTCCATCCCGTCAATTATATATGAACGTGTGCCAGCAGTTGCAGCCCTGTGATGCTGCAGAGAAGCTGCGCACAGATCTCCCTTATGCAGATCTCAGGGTATTGAACGGAGGAGGCACTACGGCTGATAACCAAATAAAACATTGAAATCTGATCACACGTTCAAGACAAGAGGGCGAGACGTGATGCGTGTTAATGGCAGAAGAGAAATAAGAGATACTTATTGGCAAAACATAACCATATCAGTTTTTTTTCTCAACTTTATCAGCTGCATCTTTGGACATCTGATATCTGAATTGTAAAAGCTTTAGATGGGCATCATGTCAGCTAATAATAATCCATTGTCATGGTAATCGAATTAAGATTCAGCGCGCCTCACTAAGTCCTTACCATGTTCCCATACGGCACCACACTAATGGGGCTGTCAACCCATACAGAGGCCTTCAAAAGCTTTCACCCCCCTCTGCATAGATTGACACGCATAAACGGCCGTAAACACAGTTAAGTAATGGAGGCGGCTCAATCAAAGCCTGCACAGGGAACCTGCGTATTTAGCTGGGATTTCCTACCGCAACAAAAGGCGCCGGTGAAACAGCTTGCACTGATACCGACGTAACGCAGAGCAAATAAGACATGGTATTATGTAAATAATAAAAGTTACGCAAGATAAACATTGCACTTACCCGTTGACGCTGAGGCGATAGAAGATG
Organism: Enteromius unitaeniatus; assembly: GCA_032359435.1. NCBI lineage: Eukaryota > Metazoa > Chordata > Actinopteri > Cypriniformes > Cyprinidae > Enteromius > Enteromius unitaeniatus. Next base: position 33,211 of record JAUMHI010002275.1, on the reverse strand, counting down.
GCACGGAAAGAAATATGCTAGCGAGCAGACACAGATGGAATATCAGACGCATGATTCATATTTGAAGACTAAATAAAATGTCATTAGCGCGTCAATTTACAGCGAGCGCCGCAGTCCATTATTATGAGAGCGATTTTGGTGCGTATCCCGCGGGAAGAGGGGGAAATCCTTCATGCAGCATCGGAGACTGAGGGGTGGGTAGCACGGTTGGGATGCTGAGGGGTGGGGAGGACTGGGAAGACGGCGAAGGGGTGGCAGCTCGGATGGATGGAAGGCGGTGGCCAAGCGGCTCATATCGTACGGGAAGCCAATGCGATTGCGCAGTGCATCTTCTGCTGCGCTGACGCGTCAACCATCCTCACTTTGTACACTCGCCAGCACCCTCATCAGCGCACTCATCCTGGCTCAATACACTGAGACAACTACAATGAGTGTGCACCAGCCCACAAGCTCTGAAATAAAAGCTATGGTCTTTTATAGGCGAATAGACATTGGTTGGATGTGTATTGAAAAGCATATCTATGTCAGCCCACATGGACAGACTGACTAAATGTTAAAGAAATTATTAAGTTTTTTTTAGTCACTAGTTGTACACGTTTTATATTTAATTGAACATCTTATATAAGCTCATTGCTACCTTACTTTAAATTTGTTTTATTGCATTTATACATTATCTTTCAACCCTTACCACTAAGGGATACAAGCTACTATTTACTGCTGCTTTTTACATAATTTGTATATAGACCCTAATACCTTATTTTGTAAGTTTTGCTCTATGTAAAGTGGTTTATTATGCGTTTACTGACACATGAAGTGTTGGCCTTGTCACTCTAAAAACACATTTGTATTTAATTTCTTCTCCAGCCATACAGGAGAGAGAAGTCAATGAACCAACCTCACTATATTTTTTAAAAACTATTTTATAGAACATCGCAGACCTTCACTAAGGCTGCTGGGTTCTTGAGATGCTTTGATCTCAACAGCGAAGCATTGGTGCAATAATGTATACTCAAAAAAATATGTACCTTTATCTCTGCAGTGGGAGCAAACATTAACCCACATTTAAACTACACAGTGTAAAGGGCCTATAAAGGCATTTGTATTGTGTGTTTGAGAGAGAGAATGAATGGCTGATTCCCAAAGAGCACATTCGCTTATTGGGTAGGCTGTGTTTTGCTGACTTCAGCAATTTTTGCATTTGTAGATTTGCTATTTTTAAGACGATTTAATAGTGCCAAACCCCATTGGGAAAAACATGCTATAATATATAACCATCAAGGACAAAAATATTCATTATAAATTTAATTTACAACCATCAACCTTTGAGAAAATACCCATTATAAACTTAAAAAATATACTCATTACAAGTTCAAAAATGCTTATGACAAATAAACAAACATTTAGAGACAAGAATGAACTTCAACTAGAAACAGTCTGCTGAAATTCAACTGTGCAAAACTATACAGCATTTGAAGAACAGAAGACAGCTTATGCTCATGGCTGGTGTCTAATAACGTTCAGTCTGCTATATGTACAGTGGCGGTCCTCCCCCTCACTCTCTTCTGCTGACTGGCACTGAGCATTGTATTTATTTGTTTAGAAGAGGATGTAATAACCGGCTGAATCGCCAGTTTAGAGGAAGCCGATGATCTAAGTGAGGACCTAGCAGGCCTCTTGTTTCTGGGAGATGTCCTACATTCGGCAGATATATGGGAGCCAACAGTTTGCTGGAGATTGCCTTGTGATTTTACTTTGCGCTGTGGTTTGGGTGACTTCCTCTTGGTCCTGTAAGGGGGTACTGGTGGTCTCTTCGCTGGAGTCAAAGAACCAGCCCTCCGTGAGCTACGTCTGATTGGTGTTTGGTCAACCGGCATTTGTTGGCGGCGTTCCTCTTGTTCCAGTCCTCCAATCTTATAGGAACTGCCTGCACAAGAATGAGAGAGTGCTTTGGAAGAATCATCCACATGGGTAGATGGTGTGAGGTGTCCGAGGAGGAAACAACTGCTACTTGAGATAGAGGAGCGTGTGAATAAGGCTCTTCGGCTGCTAGACAAAGAAGAGCCAGGTTCTGAGGGGCCACCGCTATCTAGAATGGATTCTGATGTGGAGGTACATAGATCAACCATGCTGCTCCTACCACGAGCTTTCCGAGAACCTCCTGATGACTGCCCCTGCCCCAGACCCTGCCTCTCCTTATTAATATCCGGGCTAAGGCTACGGAAAAGCTGTCGGACATGTGAAAGAGATTTGGAATTAGAAGCTGAAGACATGCCTTTTGGTGGACTCTTCAAGATCCTATTGGTCAACGGGTCATAGAACTTAAGAGGTGTCTTTTTGTATTTGTACTTCAGGCCCATGTCACTATCACATGACTTCCGTTTCCTCCCTGCTTTCTTAATAGGGGTAGGCTTAGAGACTGCCTGACCCCCATCTGGGGAAGAAAGCACATAGACAATGGTTTTGGGCTGTAGAGGACTCATTATCTTGCAGTAAGAAGGTGGAAGCTTCAAAGCACAGAGTCTGGTCTTCATGTCAGGGGTCTTTTCAGGGCTGGGGCACTGCTGGGGCTCTTCATTGTGCGTTGAGGGGAATGTTTCTTGTGACGATTTTCTCCGCACCACAGGGCAGCTAAGAGGGATGGTCTGTGTACTGTGGCTTACCTTTACCACTTGGCAACGTGATGCAAGTCTGTAAATCTTTTGCCTAGTTTTCTTCAACAAAATAGCAGAACGTTTGGGGTCTTCTTCATTGTGATCCATGAGTGGCAAGATGTCTGTGGGTCCCCATCCAGCGTTATCTGCCTCCTCATTTTTGTCCTGCTTCTTTTTCTTTCTCCTTTTTTTACTGTGCTTCCCAAACCTAGCTAATGATTCGCTGTCAAAATAGCAACGGAACTGGCCTTGTTGGAATTCTTTTACTATGGAGTCTATCTTCATGTCATCTTCAAACATCACCTGTGTCATTGTTTTGCCAACAAAAGACTGTGGTATGTGGGGGAGATCAGGAAACACCTTCTCAACAGAACTTTCCATGTTTTCCTCAGGCCTTTCCACAGTGTTTAAGGCTGTGTCCAGCTGAGTCTGGTATCCTTGGTCTTCAAGATTTACATGCACTTCCAGTAACTCAGCTAAATTTTTTTCTTCAGCCTTTGACTTTCCCAACGTTATCTGTATTGCATTGTCCCATTCTTCACTGCCTTTGGATTGACTCATAGACTGAGGACTAAGAATGAAGCTACCATCATCCTCCCGCCGATCGACATTGAGACTGTGGCCATAACAGTATTTTTCAATAACCACCTCTATCACATCTCGAATCTGGTCAGATAGATGACTGAATGTCTGTTCCCTATGGGGGCCTTTCCAAGGTGGCAGTGCTGAAATCCACACTGTGGACTCTTCAGCCACTGTTTGAAAGGTTGAAGGCTGGTCCTTCGAGGTAATGCACTTTTCAGCTGGTGGGGCACGGGATGCTGTAATGGAGTCACTTCCCTCTTTTTCCCTATTGGTTTTCTTGTGCGCTTTTCTGTGTTCAACAGCTCCAGTCTTGGTGATCAATGGACTCTCTAAAGCACAGGGATGTCCAGAAGGGTTTGTTTGTAAACTCTGTTTCTGAACAGGTAGTGTCAATCGTGATGTATTCGGTTTGTCATTGGCAGAGCAGCCACTAGTCCTGTGCAAAAAACCCTGTGTCAGGGAGTACTTTTCAGGTGGAGGTGGTTCAGGCACCATTTTTTCTTTTTGGGAAGTTGCTTGTATGTGTGTAGATGCAGTAAGATCAGTCATCACTGCTGGAGTTGAGGCTGCAATTTGCAGCATTTCACAGGACTCTTCATCAGAGGTAGGCATCTCTTCACGTGTCCCAACAGAGACACCATCATCATCTGATCCACAGTATACCTCTGAGAGCACCTCCTTTGGGATGAGTGGGGAGTTTAGCGAAGGTAGATCAGCGTGAGTAGGCCTACAGAGAAAAAGAAGTGTTAAAAACAGCAAATGAACACTTGTGTTTCAATTCACAAAACTCAAGGTATGCAGTACGTTGTGGGAACATTTTAACAAAGCTAAATAAGAAATCTGATGTGGATAGCATACCGTGTATCACTATAGCGATGAGGATGATGCTGAAGCACATCCTGGAGGAATCTCTCTAACAAACTTCCAGAAGATACATTAGCTCTAGCAGCTCGTACCACTTCTCTATGTTGGGCACTCAAGATGTGCTGCAGAATACAAGAAATTGTTTATAAAAAGCCATAATAATTAAGACTTTTATAATATGAATAATTATAAACAGGTCTGATTATAAATGCATTATAATCTTTAAGTGGTTTACATTAAATTGCTAAAGTGGAACTATTAACACAAACAAATACTTTTATTAATACATTGACCACAACAATAAGTCAGAAAAGAGAGATGACGGAGAGTTACATGCCTGTTCCACACTATTGTACAGAACTTGACAACAGCTGCAGTAACCCTGTCTTTGGGAGCTGGATGGACCAGCAACAGGCTCTTCTCCTCTACTAGTCCTTTAGATGGGGTAAATAGGACGTTTATATATATATATATATATATATTTATTTGTTTTACATTTGTAATATAAACACATGATAAGATAGATAATGGACTGCTGCAAATTTGTTTTTAGGCAACTCACCTGCCAGACATGTCAGCTGGATGCCTCTCTGCTTCTACAACACATAACAAAACATCTTTTGGCAATAATTCCTCATTTCATTATATATATAAATCATTATTTATACATATTTTTTCGTAGTTTGGGTATTTTTTCCCCCTCTTTTTTTTTTGTGTTGTTCAAGATAAGGTCATGTGTCACAACCGGTCAATGTTGGCATTTGACTGACTAGATTTCTAACAAATTACACATCAATTTGTGCCAAAATGCTGTAGAGTTTGGAGGCATATCATTTTACATCAACAAAAGAAGAGTTGTTTAATTAATATTTTAAAAGTCCCTCCAGTGCTCAATGATTTAAGAAAAAAACTAAAATATAAAATCTGCCTTACTTTTAGCAGAGGACTGTGGTCTCTCCTCCAAGGGCATGATGCTGTCTATAGACATTCAGAACCGTCACCGTTTATACAATTTTAATATGCATTTACAGTGTTCCAGTGCAAATCCACTTATATTTGATCTTTCTTGCTCTGGGCCTTGCAGAAAAATATTTTCACTTATATGCAATTACTGACTTATGCTGTACTATTGTGTATTTTATAAATAAAATTAGACTTAAGCAAAACATTTCAATAAACACAAAATAAATAAAATATACTATATATATATATACACACACACACACACACACACATACTCACCTACATGGAGGAGAGGATGACTATAGGCTAAATGTTTCCGTGTCACATCACCTCGTAGATGTGTACAGCCACGTGTGGTAAGTTAAAAGTCGCATCTATAGATATGAGATATAACGTTACGTTACAAATCAATTAAAAAACGCGTAAAAGTCTCTTGTGAGTGCACTTGCTTATTACTGTACTTGTATAATACGAGCTGATACGAAAAACACATTAATAAAACACTATAAGTATCTTAAATCAGTTTTGATACTTTAAAGCATGCATATAATAAACTTGTCATTAATTTAAAGTGTTTTTACGGTCCAGCTTTAACTATTCATAAATTAACAGTCATATATGTACCGGCCTGCACACACAAACACGGCCACTGACACAGCGCGCCCCATCATCACCACATAAATACACTTTAACTTGAAATGTATTTGAAAACGCTTACATTCTGCACGGTTTCAGACTGTCCACACTGTTTGGGAACACAAACTGTAGTTTAAGCTAGCCAGCTATGCTAGTTCACTTAGCAAGCTAGTGACACTTAGCATGACAACGTGGACAGCGGGACCGCGACATGGTAAAAATTGACTTATTTACGAGCTACAAAATACATAAACAAAATGTAGCTGCGGTCTTCATCGTTCCGTCACCTGATTATAGATGTTATTCCACTTAGATCCCATCGGTATCCGTATTTAGCTTAGGTCTGCTCGTGGAGTGACGTAAGAGTAAAGCGCGGGAATCCGCCCACTAGAAAAGTCTGAGGCGGAATTTAATCAATGGACTGCAAACTCAACATAACTAAAACACCTTTGTAGAAAACAAAAATCAAACTGCAAGTATCATTGTGTGATGGTAACATTATAAATGTATATTAAACTGCATAAGCTCCCACAGTCATGCTAAACTGACAATATATATGAAAAACAACAACAACAAAAAAACCATTCAAATCAATTATTGTTAAATAATTTAGTTCTCATTTAAAAAAATTTAAATATATAAAAGGGGAAAGAAACAGAGAAACTGGACTAAGCTCATACACAAAAAAAATTAATAAATTCATGATATTGAATATTTAACTTTAATTACAAGCCACATAGAAAAAAAATCAAATAAAATAAACCACATACAAGAGGCATTTGAAGTGCTTTTATTGGATTAATGCATTGTACTGTGGAGTTTCAGATCTTGTTGAAGGCTGCCACATCCATGGACTGTACATAGTCCTCAAAGGCTGTGATCAGTTCTTCTAGCTGGTCTGTTCCAACTTTATCATCCTCCACAACACAGGCAATCTGCAGCTTCTTGATGCCATAGCCTACAGGCAACAGCTTAGCTGTAAAGGGGAAGTCAGGTGAACATTAGTAAACTGAAATACTAAATATGGACAAAACTTTGACTTGCATACACTAGATTTTAACTTACACTGTCCCCAGACTAAACCGTCCAACTGAATGCTGCGAACGCACTCCTCAAGCTTGGCCATGTCAGTTTCATCATCCCAGGGCTTGACATCCAACAGGATGGAAGACTTGGCGATAAGTGCAGGCTCTGCTCAGACATTAAAAGAGACACAAGTCAATGATGAAGCAAACACAGGAATCCAACAATCACCATTAAATGACTAGTGAATATCAGGCAAAAGAAAAGAATGTCAATCACATCATTCAGCCGAAAGATGGTAATATGAAGTCATCATTAAACTAGTCACAATGTCAAAAGTTTGGAACAATTAGGATCTCAGTATTTTAAAAAGTGTACTGTGCTTAACATGGCTGATTTGGATTCAAAAACACTACACTTTATTTTTTTTTTAAGCAGCAATTGGTTTAATGTTTGGCATTTAATGATTCAAATATGCCGATTTCTAGATGTTAAAAAGCAGTTCACTTTGTTTGTGGCAAGCATGATACACTGCATCTAAAAATTTATTAAGATTTAGCAAGTTATTTATCAAGTAAGATTTAGGAAAAATAAAAATCGCTTCCACAATATTATTAAGCAGCAGAAACGTAGATCTGAACCATTATTCATAACAGAACCCCAAATAAGCACATGAGAATTCTGACTCGATAAAAGACTCGACAAAACTGTAAACCTCAGTTATTGCAAACTTTTGACTACTACTGTGTATTTAAGAGAATTTATACATACTCTTCGCCTTCTTTGCATTGTATGCTGCAAGCCTCTCCTCTTTGATCTTTTTGGATTCCTCATCCTGTAAAGAAAGATCCATGATCATGTTTATGATCAAACATAGAGCAACTGCATGGTCATTTTTTTTACTAACTGGCATTCAGATATAAAAAAGTGTCAATCACAACATCAGCCGAAAGATGGTGAGAAAAATCATCATTTGACCAGACAATTGTCAAAAAAACCACCATCCCGTCTGCTCCTGAACTCACCTCTTCCTCATCAGAACCGAACAGATCAATGTCATCGTCGTCTTCATCAGCTGCTGCCGGAGCTGCTGCAGTTGTGTCCTCCACACCAGCAGGGCCGTACTGACCGAGAGGCTTCTTCACACCTGGAAGGCTAAAAGGTAAAGAAAGAAAGAAGAGTGAATCCTTGTTGCTGCATAAAAGCGCCTGATAGTCTGAGAACTCCCAGCCAAATCAGGATTTTTGAAGATTGTGCATCATTCACTCAGGCGAAAGATGGTGATAGGATAATCATCATATATTGGTGGAACTACCTGCAAAACATGACATATAATATACAAGTTTGACATTACCTGCCCTTCTCCTTCTGGTAAGACTTGATGTGGTTGTACCAGCGCAAAGCATGGCAGAGGTCAGCTGAGGGGGCGCCAGACAGGGCATCAAACACTGCAATATCAGCCTGAGAGGGCACATACCTGTTAAAAAAAAAAATAAAAAAAAAATTGAGCCATCAAATGTGTTTTCTCCATGAGTAATGTTAATAGCACGAATTTATGATTGGATTAAATTATATAAATTGCATAACACAACTAAAGTACAGACCCTACAATATTTAATTGAACATACATATGCCATACTATTCATAGCTACGAAAATAAACAACAATAACCTCTGACATTTATAAGTGCATACAAAAATATTTTAGCATTACAGCATAAGAAAGAGGACAAACAAGTTATTACAAGCCAACTAAGAAGACTAGACAAATAAAGACTTAAAATAGCTTACCCCTCGATGTAACTTTTGTCTGCCAGGAACTGATTCAGGACCTTGAGTCCAGCGGGTGTTTTGAGATCACCAAAGCCCATTGTTACAAGTAACCGCTGAGACCTCGTGTACAGACGTGGAGCCCTGAGCTTGGAGGAAGAGCGAAGGAACGAGAAGAGAACGTGAGATGGTCTTTATACAAATGACGACATGACTCCGCCCACTCTTGACATATTTTGCAAAAACAGAACATTTCTGAAAGCAATATGCCATATGCATGGAAAGCCTAATTTTTATAGACAATAAAGACGGCACGATAATCATCTCCTTTTTCACAGATACTAAAAACCGTGTTGACTGGTTGGCTTTTAACGTGAAATACGAGAAGGAAACGACCGCTTTTATGAGCGGAAATGACGACGAATAAATGTAAAAGGTCAACGACAAGCGTTGGATTAATCATATAAAATGTATATAATATATAAATGTTTTCTAACATATATGTATGAACTTCCTATATTATAGAATAATCTGGCTTCATAAAATGTTTTAGTCTTTTTTTCAAAGATTAATGTGCATCGGCTATTTCCGTCATCTCCGAAATCTCCCGAGTACGCATTCACAACTGAACCTACGGCTGTTACGCTGTTCTGGTCTAGAAGGCCAAATAGCGTCAAGGTAAGAATTAAAGATGGTCTTTTGTGTAGATGAAAATGTAAAGACTATACTGTCTGGATATTTACTCAGCTTATAACGGCTGTAATTATAAATGCATGCGAAACATGGGTAATTTAGAGTAACGTTCTCCCTGTCCTTGAGTGATCAGCAGTGCTAGCCTGCTAACCAGTGTGTGTATATGGTAATGACAACAATATTAGTTTAACGTTTTAAACGTTTGAGCTACTTTTCCATTACAGTGCAATACCCAGATACGTTTAAAATCGGTTGTTTTATAAATATCGTGCTTTATGCCTTTTTTTAAAGAGTAGAAACAGGTTTTATAGGTGCTACAAAGTCTTAGGTTTTGCAATCCTTGGAAAATGATGATTTGTGCTGACTATCTGCAATATGCAGAAATTACAATAATAATTAATTTTAATGACTACTGTCAGCTGCATATGTATTGATCTGATCAGATGATTATATTGTGTCTGTTTATTTACAGTGTCCTTGTGTTTCAAAGTAGAGTGGCATATTTATCCATTGTTAACCTAGATACTATTCATTAAATACCGGGGATCAACATGTTACGTGTGCTTCTAATCACCTGGCATTTTCTTCTACAGCGACATGTTGCGTTTGCCAGCAGTAAGTCGGGCTTTGGCAGGTGCTGCCCATTCCAAGGGCTCCATTGCCACCAATAACAATGGTAATTTGCATTCTTTGAAAATCAAGTGTAATTGCCTTCTTTAAGAATGCTAAGCAGTTGAACTGACTTGTCAGTAATTTTCTAACACTGCCTTGTTTTTACAACAGTGCTGACTTCAGTCCGGGCCTCAAGCAATATGGTTGAAGTGTTTGTAGATGGAAAACCTGTCAATGTGGAGCCAGGGACCACTGTTCTGCAGGTGATAATGCAGCGAGCATTTCCTTTTATTCATTCCTTGTAAAGTTGTACATCCCATGTAATAGGTTGACCTGCCTTATGTTTTTAGGCTTGTGAGAAAGTAGGTGTGCAGATTCCTCGTTTCTGCTATCATGATCGTCTGTCAGTGGCCGGTAACTGCCGCATGTGTCTGGTGGAAATTGAGAAAGCACCAAAGGTAACCTATTGACATGCACAATGATTTTAACATCACTTTCACGTCTTTGTATAGCCACTTTTGAAAAATCTGTACTTCATCAACAGCCTGTTGCAGCGTGTGCAATGCCTGTTATGAAGGGGTGGAACATTTTGACCAACTCGGAGAAAACACGGAAAGCCAGGTTTGGGTTGTTTCTTGCTTTACTAATAATGTTGACGCATCACGTTACATAAGTGCGATAATCAAGTTGCAATTCTTCTTGTGTCTCTGATAGAGAGGGAGTTATGGAGTTCCTGCTTTCCAACCACCCTCTTGACTGCCCAATCTGTGATCAGGGAGGAGAGTGTGATCTTCAGGTAAAAAAAATGTTTACAGCAATTTAATAGAACTTGACTGTGAACTTGAGTATGCACTCAAGAATGGAAATGATACCTAATGCAGTTTTTACTTGATGATCTTGATGTTGTGCTGGATATATAGGACCAATCGATGATGTTTGGTGCTGACAGAAGCCGTTTTACAGAAGGGAAGAGAGCAGTTGAAGATAAGAACATTGGTCCACTTATTAAAACAATCATGACCCGCTGTATACAATGCACACGTTGTGTTCGGTGAGTTGGAGTTTTATTATACTGAAAGGTACATAAATGCATAAAATGTATGTTATGCAGGACCCAAAAAAAGGATTATTAGTTTATCTGCTTGCCCTGTGGACGCTTTTTCTGGCTCTTCCACCAAAAATTACATTGAATTATTTTTTAAATATAATTTAATACTACGTATTAGATAATTGTATTTTTATTGTATGTTATACATTCACAATAAAATGCAATAGCTATGTATGAAGTTGTGTACATCTTTGCTGAAACACAGTGAAAAGCATACTAATTACTTCTTTTTTAGGTGTTCTTGTTACCTTCAGGATCAGATAGTTCTTCAGTGTTAAAGAAATTGCTCTAGCAATTCATCAAATATAAAGATTTTTTTTATAACTTCACAGTTTTGCCAGTGAAGTTGCTGGTGTGGAGGACCTGGGAACCACAGGACGCGGTAACGACATGCAGATTGGTACCTATGTAGAGAAGATGTTCATGTCTGAATTGTCTGGCAACATAATTGACTTGTGTCCTGTTGGAGCACTGACGTCCAAACCTTACGCCTTCACTGCGCGACCCTGGGAGACCAGGTATAATCCTGAGAGATTATTTGTTCTTCTGTTTACACTTTGATCCTTATATTTATGTATTAGTTTATGCTGCCTTTTTAATAGTGGATTACATGTTGAATTTGTGCCCTTTCTGGCTTTTGAATGTGCTTTGCTAATGTGTCTACAGAAAGACTGAATCTATTGATGTACTGGATGCTGTTGGCTCCAACATTGTGGTGAGCACCAGGGGTGGTGAGGTCATGAGAATTCTACCCCGTATGAACGAGGAAGTCAATGAAGAATGGATATCTGACAAGACCAGGTGAGCACATAAGCTCTTAAAATATGAAAACATTCTCCTTCCATTTACATAAACTCATCTCCATCTCTGGCTCCCTCTCTAAGGTTTGCATATGATGGGCTGAAGAGGCAGCGCCTGACTCAGCCAATGTTGAAGGATGCCACAACTGGACAACTGGTAGCCACCACCTGGGAGGATGTTCTTACACGTGTAGCTGGAGCAGTGAGTGATTGCATATAAACCAGAATCAACCAGCTTTGTCATTTAAAGGCAACAGACTTCAATGGTTGTGGTTTTCAGCTCCAGGGAGTTCAGGGTTCTGAGGTAGCAGCTATTGCTGGTGGGATGGTAGATGCTGAAGCACTTGTGGCTCTGAAGGACCTACTAAACAGACTGGACAGTGACATCCTCTGCACTGAGGAGATCTTTCCAATGGCAGGTGCCGGGTAAGTACTCATCTGATCGGACTTTTTTTTTTCTTGAGACTGAAATGAGATTGATGTCTGTCCTGATTTCATTCATATCATATCGTTACATAATAATGTTTGAAGTACCATAACTCTTAACTGCTAATAATTACTTGAAAACCAGTGCTATTGTTCATATCGTGGGGTCGCTGAATAACAGAGTTTCAGCTCCCTACAAAGATTTAGGTCTGGAAACTGGCTAGGCCACTCCAGAACCTTGATATGCTTCTTACAGAACCACTCCTTGGTTTTCCTGGCTGTGTGCTTTGGGTCATGTTGGAAGACCTAGCCACGACCCATCTTGACTGAGGGAAGGAGGTTTTTGAACAATATGTCACAATACATGGCCCTGTTCATCCTCTCCTTAATACAGTGTAGTCGTCCTGTCCCCTGTGCAGAAAAACACCCCCAGAGCATGTTTCTAGCCCCATGCTTCAATGTAGGTATGGTATAATTGGAATGATGCTCATCATTCTTCCTCCAAACACAGCGAATGGAGTTAAGACCAAAAAGTTCTACATTGGTCTCATCTGACCACAGGACTTTCTCCCATAACTCCTCTGGATCATCCAGATCAGCGGTTCTCAATCCTGGTCCTCGCGCCCCAGTCCCCCCCCGCTCTGCATATTTAGCAGGTCTCTCTTTGTTAAATTCACTTTGAACTGGAATCATGGCGGAATATTCTGTGATGTAATATACAAAATGTGCAGAGCAGGGGGGCGCGAGGACCAGGATTGAGAACCACTGATCTAGCACAGATCCTTTTAATGAATTCAGACGAGCCTGAACATGGACTTAAGCAGTGGAATCTTCCGTGCGATGCAAGATTTGAAACCATGACATCTTAGTGTATTACTGATAGTAGTCTTGGAAACGATGGTCCCTGCTCTCTTCATGGTGTTGACCAGCTCCTCCCGTGTAGTTCTGGGCTGATTCTTCACCATTCTTAGCATCATTGATACCCATGAGAAGAGATCTTCCGTGGAGCCTGATTTTGCTGATTGTGAGTGCACAGGTGACGACCTCAAACAGGTGCTACTAATTTAGAATCATGATCAGAGTGTAGCTGGACTATTTAAAAGCAAAATAACAGGTCTTTGAGGGTCAGAAATCTGGCTGATAAGCTAGATTTCAAGAACTGAGAACAAAAAACTTAATAGTCAAGCAAGAATTAGATGTCTCTGAAAATCAAATGTGAAAAAAAAGTTGAAAATATTAGCTGGGGGGTGAGTAATAAATGACAATTTGTTTGAACTAAGCTTTCATGTCTTACTATTAAGACATAAATGTTTTGTTCTTTTGTCTCCTTAGAGCTGACCTGCGCTCCAATTACCTCTTGAACAGCCGTATCAGTGGCATTGAGGAATGTGACCACCTGCTTTTGGTTGGAACAAACCCGCGATATGAGGCTCCTCTCTTCAATGCACGTGTTCGTAAAAGGTATAACTATTGCATAATCTGTTTGCAACATTAGCTGACCAGGTGTAATTTTACTTCACACAGTTTTCATTTTTTGTCTTCATCTTTCAGTTGGCTGCATAATGAGCTCCAGGTGGCCATGGTTGGTCATAAGGTAGACTTGAGCTACTCTTACAACCATTTGGGTGAAACCACACAAGTTCTGCAGGAAATCGCTGCTGGAACACATCCGTTCTGCAAGGTAGCATTTAATAGCAGTGTTGTTTGTTTGTCAAGTTTATTTGAAGCTTTAAGACCCCATTTACACTAGAGCGCTTTTGTTTTAAAACCGCAATTTAGAATGAAAACGATCCTGTTTTCCGCTCCATTTCGGAAACGATCACCGTTTACACTGCACAACCTAAAACGCATGTCATTCATGACCATTCATGCAGGTATAACCAAAGATTTGTATAGGGAGATGTCCTATTATTTAGATTGTGGATGCATCTTCGTGCTTTGAGTGATTGATTGGGGAATCTATTAATGAATGTTATTGTTTACATCAGTGTTTCTCAACCCTGGTCCTGGGGCGCCCCCTAACACTGCACATTTTGTATGTCTCTCTTATCTGACACACCCATTTCAGGTCTTGGGAGTTTCCTCTAGTGAGCTCATGAGTTAAATCAGGCATGTTTTATTAGGGAGACACACAAAATGTGCAGTGTTGGGGGGGGGCACCCAGGACCAGGATTGAGAAACACTGGTTTACATGGTCGTCAAGGATACGCAAGAGCGTATGTGAACAGCCGTGCCATCGTTTTCAAAAGTCTGTTTTGCTCTGTTTACACTGAAATGCAAACCTGGAGTTTTCAAACTAATAAACTAATACAGGGGCTGCAGCATTTTTTTTTTTTTAAGTTGTGAAAATGTGCAAATGGGGCCTAAGTCATTTGTCAATAGGATGTCAATTGAATGAATTTTGTTTTTGTATTTCAGGTCCTAGCCCAGGCCAAAAAGCCTGTTGTAGTTGTGGGTAGCTCTGCTCTCCAGAGGGAGGATGGGGCAGCCATCTTTAAGGCTGTGTCCACAATTGCTCAAAATTCTCGGGCCAGCAGTGGTGTCGAGGAGGGCTGGAAGGTGCTCAATGTACTTCACAGGTCAGCTACAGCCATAAACCTGTTCATTTCTGTTCTGTCGTTCTCTGTGATTTAAAGAATTGTGCATTTTGCCTTTTTTTTTTTTAATTTGTCATACCTTGTTATATTCATGTCTGTGACTTCAGGGTGGCCAGTCAAGTGGCAGCCCTGGACTTGGGTTACAAACCTGGTGTTGAAGCCATCCGGAAGAACCCTCCCAAAATACTGTTTCTCCTAGGAGCCGATGCTGGTTGCATCACCAGAGCTGATCTTCCCAAAGATAGCTTTATCATCTACCAGGGTCAGTAAACAAACTTACATATTTTGTATACTATAGAGTTTAGTCTATAACGCAATCTAAAGGCCCCAATAAACTAACAAACTGGTGTGACATCATTTTAGAAAAAAAAAATGCTGTGAGTATATTGGGACCTTCATGGTAATGCATCCAAATATATCCTTTTGGGTTTAATGTCACTACATGATTATCAGGTCACCATGGAGATGTAGGTGCAGTCATGGCTGATGTCATCTTGCCTGGTGCTGCATACACTGAAAAGAATGGCACATACGTCAACACAGAGGGCCGTGCCCAGCAGACCAGAGTGGCAGTCACTGCTCCTGGCATGGCACGTGAGGACTGGAAGATTTTGCGTGCCATTTCTGAGGTACACTCTTAAAACTTACATATACATTTGCTGAGCTCTGCATTTCGAATAAAATCTCATGTTTTTGTTTGCCCAGCTGGCTGGAGTCGCACTGCCGTATGACACAGTGGATGAGGTGAGAACAAGGCTGGAAGAGGTCTCTCCTAACCTGGTGAGATATGATGATGTAGAGGAAGCCAATTACTTCAAACAGGCCCATGAGCTTTCAAAGGTTAGTGGTATTATTTAATTTCTATAACTTTTTGATGCAAGTATGCACTATTAATGCAGTTCAGTAAAGTTCTCTTGTTCTTTTTAGGCTGTGAATCAGTCATTGCTTGCAGCTCCACTTGTCCCCCCTCAGCTCACAGTGAAGGATTTCTACATGACAGGTAGAGTAATAATTATATTTGGTTAGTTTCACAAGTTCCTGTGTGAATCGAATTCTGTAACCAATGGTCTTCAAACCTGTAGTTTATCATTGCCTTCAATTGTCTTTCTGTACAGACCCCATCAGCAGAGCCTCTCAGACAATGGCCAAGTGTGTGAAAGCTGTGACCGAGGGAGCAGCAGCAGTTGATGAACCATCAATTTGTTAAACTCCTTCAATCTATCCATATTAATATGAACGGAAGTAGTCATCGTTAAGTACATGTACAAACACGTACCTGGATTTTAGCATACTTGCTGTTTGTCTCTGGTCTCTTGCATAGTCTGACTTCACCAGAGCGGTAAAAAAAGTGTGAAATCTTGCTCCTATTTAATAGGCTTTGACGGGTGTTGTAAAGTTTTCATTCCCATGATTGGCTGAATGAGGTCTGCTTTGTTTTGGAAAGCTCTTATGATAAATAAAAATGTATTATATCAATATACTATTGTCACCGTTCACATCACTGGTATAACTTTTTCAAAGCAAGGGCATAGTAGAAAGAAATGAACTGTTTTGGTTCATTTAGAATCTAGGATGGAAGTGTAAGAAGAAGGGGGGGAAACAAGCATCTTCATTGTTTTTTTTCTTTTTCATAATGATGTTTGATTAAGTGCAGCAGAGTCTGTTTTACTCTAAAAATATAAATTTAATTTAACAAAACTATATTTGATGAGTTAATTTTAAATTTAACTGATTATCATGGTTTACAGTGTGATAAAACTTTTCACATAGCCTAAAGTCTTTAAGATCTTTGTATACATTTTACAACTATGTCTGGACCATCGTGACATCACTGAAGAAGAGTGATAGGGGGCAACCTTAGTCACTTCAAAATCTCTTTAACCCCAATAACACCTGCTTCAGGGTTTATATGACAAGCCTCATCGCCTCATGATAACATGCATTGACAGCAGGGAAGGGAAACTATGATTGAGAAGAATGTTATCTTCGCACGTGTGATTGCACTGAATTTGAAGTCGGTGATGTCATTCCAGGCATGGATGAGACGCGTGAGAGGAGGCTGTCGGAAAAGACTTTGGGGGAGATCCCTCAAACTTAAAATCAATGACTGCAGCTTAAATGAAACCTCCCGCTGGTCTGAACACTTCTGACAGCCGGGCACTTAAACGTTTAATCTATATTCTGTGTTTGCGAGATCTGTCATCTTTCTAAAAGCCGACAATGAACATACAAAGTTGGATTCCAAAATGGTTGCAGAGGTTGTTGTTGCACAGTTGGCTGTTGTCATGTCCCCCCAGTGCCTGTAGTTGTGCTGTAAGAAGCCTCGCATCCGATGACTAAACCAACACCCCTTCTCCTTGCGTACGGCTAGTTTTATTTCTAAAATCGACAAAGATATGCCTGTAGGATTCCTGTAAAATTATATCCACGCGTTAAAAAACTAAATCTGCTAGCGTAAAGCGTCAGGGTAGGGGCGGAAAATCCCCGTTGAAAATAATAGCCGTCGACCGTATGAAAAGATCAGCGTAGCTTGTTTAGCACAGGCCGCAGCGATCGGGAACTCAGCGGCTGCCGGAAAGCAACGGACTCAAGCAAAGGCGGAAGCCCGCTTATCACGCACTGCAAGGCGGGTGCCTCGGTACTCGACTCGGGGGATTCGGGAGGTTTCACAGGCCAACGGTAACTACGAATTGCGCACAAATAAAGGGATACTTGAATGTGTATCTGATATCTGTTTTCCTTGCAATATTATTACAACTTAAACCCGTGAAACTAATCTTAATTTTCCTGACAAATAATACCCCAAACTTAAAAATATCTCCGGTCGTCGACAACGCGTATTTTCGTTTGACAGGTTATTTTGGTAATTGTCGGTCCCGGGGCTCTCTCGCGCTTTAACAAATATCCCGACGACAGTTACAAAGTTTCAAAATGCGTTCGAAATATTTGAACGACGGAGCAAAGAAATAGATTCTGCCGCGCTGATTTTGGCTGTTTCTTCCGTAAAAAGAATGAAATTGTTACTTCAGGCGCTACACCCAACTTGCTCAATCCTTGCCTCAAAAGTAACTGATAGTGCTGCCCAAGTACATGATAGAGTAGTAGGCGGGTTGTCCACCGTCCCCTTGCGTTTTCAAAGTTGCTTTGCATGTCAAACGTATTGTACTCTGCCCAAACACTTTTACGAGCCATCGTTTGTGATTTAGTGCTTAACCTGCTAAAAGCTTTGCTTACACCAGCTGTTTTTTTTTTCATGTGTCATTGATTGCTTAAAACAGGGGCTACTTCTCTTGCTTCCTGTCACTTTAATATTTAATGGTTTGAGCTGTTTATGCGGAACAGCCCACATACTGCATGCTTTGATGAGTGCTTTGAAATGCGGAGTTCAGATTTGTTCGTTGTTAGAGGTGACTGCAACATATATTGAAAGCTACTTTAAAATCCATGTGACTTGACCTGCAGATAAGCAAGCTTGACATTATTTTATCCATGTTTTTATTATAGCTGTCTGAATATTTCAGTGTAGACTCGTCATATTTGTAGTTTCATGTACACCACATATGGTGGTTCTTTTACACCATAATAAGCACAATAATAATGTCAACTATCATTAGGTGCAGACTATACAGTTTAGGGCAGTTACAATGGTAGCTGTCTGCAATTGAGATTAATAAAATGAATATTAGCCTACAAGAAAGGCTGGAATACACTACAAGACTTGAAATCTGAAGAGATTTTATAGCACTTGGCATGCTTGCCGACTTTGTAAATAGTTACAGAGAAAAACTTAGCACTGAATACCACTGAGGATCACCCTATACCTCAGAGCACAACAAAAATTTTTGACGTATTCTGAAACAGAGTTTGTACTCTCATAGATTATGCGATTTACTGGGAAATCTGTCAACAGAGACTTCCCAAAATCCCATTGGGCGTCAATTTATCCAGAATGGGCAAAAGTTGTTCAGTGTATTCTAACTCTTCAACTACAATGCATCTTGTGAAGGCCATACCTGGTTAAAGAAAGTGAACACAATAGATATGTATATTTTGAAATATAAATAGATAGCATTTTTGAGTCAGTTTTGAGTAAAAAACGTCTCATTGAATAGCTGTTGTTCCTGCACTCCAAAAGTAAAAGAAGTAAAAAATTACTTCAAATTTTTGTCTCATACACATACCATTTTTTTCATCAGCTGATGTTCCGGAGAGTTCCAGCCCTGGGATGTATGAAGGCAAACACATCCACTACTCGGAGGTGGACCGCAAGCCTCTGTGTTCATATAGCCCAAAGCTCTGCAAGCAACGGCGGCTCAATGGTTATGCATTCTGCATCCGTCATGTGCTTGAGGACCGGACCGCTCCTTTCAGGCAGTGCGAATATGTAGCCAAGTACAATAGCCAGCGCTGCACCAATCCCATACCCAAGGCTCATGAACGAAAGTAGGTTTTTTGATTAACAAATGTTCAATAATGTGTATGTTTTAAAAATATTGGGGAAAAAAATACATGTTTGTCTTTTAGGTATTGTAATAGTCACCTTCAGGTTATGGGAGTCCTCCCCAAAAAGGAGCGAAAGAAGAAACAAGATACAATAGAGTCTCTGGCCCTCAACATTACTGTTCCATCCCTGGCTCTAAAGACTCACAACGGGCTTGAGCTTTTACCTCCATCCCCACCACCCTCCCTGGCTTGTCTACTCCCCTCAGATCCCTTTGCCTTTTGCAGGGGGGAAAAAATGTTAAAATCAAGTGGCACATTCCTGAAGAAGCCCCAAGAAAGCCAAACTCTGAACCATAAGCAGAAACAGCAAGACCACAGTGTGGATCCAAACCATCTCAGAACCTCTTCTCTATCTTCAGCTCTTCTACGTCCTTGCCTCCCTCCTCCCCAGACTGGAAGAACCACACAAACACCCAAAGTTCTCTCCTCCCCTCGCACAGAAATCTCACAATCCCCTGCAGTTCGTTCAGGTTCATTCAAAACCTCATCAACTCTTCAGGAAAGCCGCCAAAGCTCAATAGAACCGGCTCCAGCTGATGATGAAATTAAACTAGACTTTAATCATGCATTTGACAAAAACGTTGTCCCTGCAGCTTCAGGGACAGCACCAAGCCGTGATGACATACATAGACGTTTAATAAAAATGCACTCAGTTGCCATGCAACAAAAAGCTCCATGTTTGCAGAAGTTCCATAGATTGATGGACCAACACAGGGGGAGGTACCAAGATCTGAACCCACATTTAGGTAGGTAATTTGTGACCTGAGATATTGACTTTTTTTTTTTTGTTTTAGTTTGACTTCATGACACATACAATTTGCGTTCTAGGGCTTGACTGGTCAGAAGACAGTGAAGAGGAAGATAGAGACGTGGGGAAACTAATGTCATATCAGTGCCAGAGACTACAAGAGAAGCACTTTGAAGAAAGGTACAGTTATCCATAAAGCAAATACAAAGATCACTAATCTCAGATCAATATTTGTGTTCTCCAATCTCACATATGGGTAAAGCATGGACCTACAATGAAGGCTTAAATCTTTCAAGGTAATATTTAGAAGATCAGATCAAGAGCTTATATTTTCAGTCTTTTTGCCCACCTCCCAGTGTGCACTACAGTATTGCAGAAATTCCAAGTTTCAATAGCTGGACATTTTTCAGTGTTCTCACTGATTTTAACCATTGCTTTTCTTTTTTTTTTTTTGCTTTTTCAGTTACTGATGATTTCCAGGATAATAAATAAAGCTATTAACCTTTGGCCCTCTAACCAAAACAAATAAAATGGCATGCTCCATGCATTGCAGAACATTTTGTTTTGGTTTTGGCTCTGTTCCTCTGCGCAATTGAATGTGGTTTTAAGCACCAGTGTACACAGCAGGACATCTAATTGTACAGATAAACAATTACATTTCAGAGTAATTTTTTCTTGTTTGTTGTGCGAATCTTTCCCGACATCTCTAAAATATATATCATTATATATGTATTTTAAATGTATTTGGGAAAAGACATGGTTTTATAATCAATCTTAAGTTGTTGTTTTGAAAAAAATTAATGTATAGTTAAATAGCATGAATAATTTTTTTTTTATCAGTGTTTTTGTAGTTACAGTTTTTTATAATATGTTAGTGCTTGGCATAATGCAACTATAAAAAAATGCGCTGTAGGTTGTATTAACTTTTTTTGTTAAATTCTGTCTGTTTTAACTCCTTTTTAATGCTTGCTCTGTCTTATTTTACTATCTTTATGTTGTGCCGTATGTTTGTTTCTTTAATTCAGGAAAAAACTTTCTGGATCTGTGACATACATAACCTAAATACAAGTTATGACAACCAGCAAACTTGTTTTTTGAGAACTTGAGAAGTTTCTGTTTTCATTTTTCTGGCAGTGCATGAATGCATCACTCTGTGACCCAACAGTGGATTGCAACCCACAGTTTGAAAAGTGCTGATTTAGAGAATTCTCTTTCCCATCTCACAGTGCCAGCAGTTCCCGTGCTGAGCGTTTGGCAGGCTTCTGCTCATACCTGAAACAAAAACACACGCACCTTTGCAGAGAGCAGAGGGGCTTCAGGAGAGAGAGGAGATCCCAGCATGCCCTTCGTAGAGCCCTGCTGCAGGCAGCAAGAGAGGAACCTCACCACACTGCACAGCTTTTTCAGGAACAATATAAAAAGACCTCCACACCTTCCAGGTAAAACTGAGCACATGTGCATTAAGGGTTGCATGGTACACGATACATGGATATGATCAATAAAAAGACATATGATGTATTGCTGCAGTTTTAAAGGAACCGCAAATATTTTTCATATACACATACATTTTTAGCATTTAGAGAACACAAATTCTTATTGTTTATCTCATTGTACAAGCTACTGATGAGCTCTTATCAGACAAGTGGTTATCTCATCTTCAACTGGATTTTATTCAGTATTTATTATACTTAATTACTAAATGGTTAAAAACCTAAAATGTATTTTTAGTTGCAGATTTCCCAGTTGAGATACAGGATTTGCAGTTTTCAAAGACTTAATTATTCATATTTTGGTTTCTTTTGTGCGTTAAAACAAATTTAACAGACTGTCTAAAATATGACATAATATTTTAATATAGATATGTTAGGGGCAGGCCTCTGAATCGTATAAAATTGAGTGCATCAGCGGCAGATTTTTTTGTTTTTTAGTTATGAAACATTTATGTCACTGCAAAAGCCAATAATGAGCTATTATCAGACAACTAAAGTGTTGTGTATTTTTTTCTTTTCTAGTTTTCTTTAAAGAAGTTTGTAGTTACAGTTTTTTATAATATGTTAGTGCTTTGCATAATGCAACTATAAAAAAAATCAAATGATGTAATATTATAGCTATTAGAATGTAACTGCTGACACCTAATATCTTAAAATTGGCCTTAGAAGCTTATCAATAGTTAGAGAAATCAGCAAATATTGTATCGCTGGCTAAGAGAGTCAGTGTTGTCCTAATGAGACGTCTGATTTACACTTGACTCAGATGATTCAGTATTCTAATATTTTTGTAAATGTTTATATGTTTTGATTCCACAGCACTGCAGTACCATTGGCTGGAGATGACTCAGGGTTGTGTTCGGCTGTCGTGAAAGGTGACGACTGCAGAAATTCAGCTTTACCGTTCACCAGGCACTGCTTTCAGCGTATCCTCTCAAAGCTCTTATTCTTTGAATTAGTCTGAACGAAACTCAATTCTGCCCATAAAAACACTGCTTTCATTTCTGAACAATTTGTTTTTGTTGTGACTTCAACAAACCATCTGTTTCGGTGTTTGACTAAAGCTTTACGATTGTCGTCGTTCCCTGTGCTGTGTCCTTAATGGCACTCTGTAGATATCCTTCAGAACCGTTCTCAGCAGCTGTTCTCAAGCTGCACCGCTCGCTTTGCAGATGGAGCTCAGTGTTCCATTCCTGTCTTTGACATCACGCACCAGACGCCACTTTGTGATGAGCATGCCAAGAAAATGGTGAGAAGCTACTTAATTGTGTAAAAAAAAAAACTTTTGCTAGTAACTCATTTAACCATGTGTGCGCTAATGGTACTTTACAGGACAATTTCCTTCGAGGTGACATCAGCCGGAGAACGTACCACCACCACCAGCAGATTCAGCGGCACAGGCCACTGAAGAAAGCCAAGCCTCCAGCACTCACTAAGAAGCATAAGAAGAAAGGAAAGAGAGCAGCACCAAGGCGACCTCAGAAACCCATTCCTCCCGCGCAGCCTCAGGGTAACCTGGGAATGCCTTCCATCTTGTGCCTGCCCACTCAGCCCTCTGGCATAAGGTGAGAGCCAAGTGTGTTTGAATGTGCCTGTCTGTAATGGCCCATTCACACCAAGCATGATAACTATAAAGATAACGATATTTGCATCCACACCAGCGAACAGTATTGTCTGTTTATTATAAGCTCAAGCGTGTGCCATGTGATAGCAGGATTGATTCTGATTGGATGTCAATGTTTCTATTGTTCATCAGCTGGAAAAAATTTTTCTGAAAATGATTCCCAACAATATTGTTTCTCTGTCCTTTATCGTTAGTAGTGTGGATGCTGCTATTCTTTAACATTGAGAAGCTGTATCTTTATTGTTATGGTGCTTGGAGTGAATGGGCCTTTAGTGTGCACTCATCATTTTTGTGTTTTGCAGGAGCCCTTTAACACCTGATTTAAGTGCAGATGAATTTCCAGATGACATCACTAATGACATCAGCGACATTCCACATGACCTTGAGTTGAATCAGGAGGATTTCTCAGATGTTCTTCCTCGACTGCCTGATGACCTGCAGGACTTTGATCTTTTTGAAGGTAAAATGAAACATTTTAAATTGCAAGATTAAAGAAGTCTCTTATGGTTACCAAGGCTTTCTTTATTTGATTGACAATACAGTTAAAACAGAAATATTGTGGAATATTATTACAACTTGAAGTAAATATATCTTGAAGTAATATTTTTTCTGTTACCACTACTGCAGTCTTAACTGTCACACAATCGTTTAGAAATCATTTCAATATTCTGATTTGTGCTCAAGGAATTTCTTAATATCAGTGTTGAAAACAGCTTACTTTTGTGAAAACCAATTGATAGATGCAAAGTTTAACAGAACAGAACTTTTGTAGCATTTTGATCAGTTTAATGTGTCCTGTGTGTGCATATATATATATATATGCACAGTTTTGAATCAACTACATGATTCAAAAAAAGACTAATTGCTATTGTTTTACAGTTTAACTGCAGAGAGAATAAATATGATCTCTCTTTCTGTGGGGCTGTAGAAAGCACTGGCATACAGTAAAAGTTTGATGAGGAAATTTTAAGAATCGATATCTAATCAGAAAATGTATATTTTTGCCTAGCCTGTTTTTCTTTTTTTCTTTGTAATTTCGGTCTGTTTACTTACCTTGCTCTATTTGTCTGTTTACAGTTATTTGGTATTCTATAATTCAGGTTTGTTTGTCATAACAGGCAAGAATAGTGAGCTGTTGCCCACCTCCGAGGAAGCTGAAGAACTGGTTCGAGTTCTGCAGGCCATGGGCTCATACCCAGAATCCCTTGCATGCCTGAGCGGAATGCCTGAGCTTGGTCCTGTAGAAGCTGTAGATTGTCGAAGCATGCCTGGGGGAGTCGTGGATCTACTAAGTGGACGGCTTTCCGCTGAGACTCTGTCCAGCCTGGAGCTGGACCCTAGTTTGCTCACCACCTCCGAAGATGCTTTCCCCCCGTCACCTCCATCACCACAACCCCCTCTCACTCCTCCATCCTCTGTGGGGCATCTCACAGACAGCACATACTCACAGAGACAGCCTCATCTCCTAGCGAAGATGGATAACTCCAAAGCAGATCTGAGCGAATTGCCGCTGGGAAAGGATGAGGACATCTCTCACGGCTCCTGGGGCGTTCTCGCCCTCCCCCTCAACGATTCCTCACAATTTCACAGCCTTATTGCCTCGGATGGCCTGCTGATGTCCACAGCCCTCTCAACGCCAATGACCCCAGTGCCCTCGGCTCCCTCTCAGCCCAGTTCGGCCCTCTCTGTTTTGCCTCAGACTGTGCCCATCACTCGCTCCACACCCGCATCCTCGTCTTCGTCACCAACATCCCAAACCAAGCACCTTCTACCCCCACTGTTTAACCACTGTGGGATTCCAGCAGACTTGCAGCCGCACCATAGTACACCGGCGCCACCTATGGACCAGGCCTGAACTGCAGGCAGAACCAATTTGCTACTCACAGTGTTCAGGGAACATGCTGCAGGTGATTTCCCGTAACCCCCCCTCCAAACGTCAGGGTCATTCTGTATGTCTTCTCAGTCCTCTGCATCTTTTTCCCTCACCAAGAAAGAACATCAAGCAATAAATTTCCTTGTCGGCTCAAAATAGTTGCTTTTTTCGAAAAGCAAACATAGATGGATTTTAGCCATTAATATCACTTGTATCCTTAAATGCATATTTAATATATTTATAGAGTAGCAGTCTGCACAACTAGTTTTATCGAGTGAAAATGTGTGGTAACTGGTGAAAATGTGGTTCTTGTTTAGAGGTAATGGTCAAGTTTGTCAGTGGCAAACACAAGGGGAAAGGTGTCATGGATGTATCACTATTTTGTCCCATGTGATGATTAAAAAGCATATTGTTTTGGCAGATGGTGTTTATGTGCTTTTAGTAGCCATTAAACTATGGGGTCTTGCTCTAAGTGTAAGTGCCTGCCATAAAAGCTGTGTAACACCTTTATAATCAGTGTATTGCAAATCACCAAAATACACATTGCATAGTCACGGTAAAAATCTGTAAATGCACAAAACCTCGCTCTTGGAGACATGAAAAGTGGCATTTACTCCCTGTTTTCGACAAGTAATTACCTTCTCACGTTACCGTAAAGTTACTGAGGGTGTTATACTTCGATTCTGAGTGTTCGATGTGCTCCTGTGTAAGGCGTGTAGCTGAAGTGATAGCAGTTGTGGGAAATAAATGGTGTAAAGCTATAGTCAGTTATCTTGTTATGGCTTTTAAAGAGAGTAGTTATGATGCCTTTACCCTCATGTCATGCCCAGTCTACATTTGCATTTTCCCATTTATCTTCTTTGCAGATGCTTTCTTACCAAAGTGGCTTGAGAAGAAAGCCTCTTTTTATGTCCACATCAGAAAATATCTATATATCAGTATATCTAACTGACCAATATAATGAAATTGTGTTTGGACAGTTGAGCTTTTTAAGAGAACAGTGACGCATAACCTTAATTCGATAACTTTATAAAATGGATAATGATATAAAATTGTGGTAGATTTGCCGTTGTACCAGATAATGCTGCTTTTACCAACAACAGGCATACTGACAGATATCCTTGCCCACCAAGGGTCTTCTCATATACTTTTTATACTTATTCACTGAATGTATCAAGTCAACAAAAAAGTTTATTATAACCTATTAAAATGTTATGGTCCTCTTCTTTGTTCAAGGTATTTTTATGTATTGACATGTTTACTTTTGTTACTTAAGTGCTCGGATGTGGGCGTGTGTGTAGACAATGTGTAAGAGAAATTCTATTTGTTTTATTTGAAAATGTGTGAATTAAAACTGCTATGACCACGATTTTGCGTGCACTGGTTATTTCAGTGAGCTTTCAACAGCAATTTGCAAGTTTTGTGTTGCAACGGAGACACTGATATGTATATGTATATGTATATGTATGGCATAAATGTAAAACATACGATTCATAACGTTTAGGGCTGGCTTTCTAAAAAGTACTACTATGGCAAACCAGTGGCCTGTTCCATAAAACAAGTTTACCAAAGAAGCCAGGCTCATTTCAGTTAGTCTGACTTATTTTGTAACAAATCTATTGACAATAAGCCTGGCTTGTACTCTAATCTTGTTTTATGGAACAGCCCCCAAAAGCCATTAAATTGTAGTGCAACAACTGATTTGAACACCGGACTTCTACCTTGTGAACGAGAATATTAATTGTCAAAAACGGCAGAGGGCGCCAAAGGAACTCTATTCCTATATGTGATCCAGTATTTTGCAGTGAGTGATTCATTCCAGTGACTCGACTCTTTTGAATGCGTTAACCAAACAGATTTGTTTGTTCAATGCAGATATTATTATATCGTAATATCAAATACTATAAGTCTTTTTGTCTGTTTGATGATCTCTTCAATAAACTCCTTGTTCAGTTTTGTTCTCATTCTCCTTTATAGAGCACCGAGTTCAAGGGTCAAACCAATGAAATGCCCCTGAACAGTACATAATCGAATACTCCTTCATCTTGAAGTGTAAAGGCGAGCTTTTTAATTTATGAATAAATGTCATATATTATATCCCATTAGAGGAAATCGTTGATTTTTAAGTAATAATGGCCTTTTAGAATCAGAAATAAATGCCGAGATCGCGAATGATTCAAATTCGACTATTCATAAAATCGATTCACGTGAGTACTTTCTACCCGGTTTTTAACGCACAACAAGAAAAAAAATAGACTACATAATAAACACCATAAAAGTATATTAAAAGCATACATAGTGACTCGTTTCTGGCTGGAAACGAAGGATTCGTTC
This sequence comes from Enteromius unitaeniatus, assembly GCA_032359435.1. Lineage (NCBI taxonomy): Eukaryota > Metazoa > Chordata > Actinopteri > Cypriniformes > Cyprinidae > Enteromius > Enteromius unitaeniatus. Next base: position 5,915 of record JAUMHI010002275.1, on the reverse strand, counting down.
AAAACTACGCACTCCTTCGCGAACGAAATTCTGCTCGTGCGAATTGGAGTAAAAATGCACGATTCTGTCCGAGACAAGAGAGTAAAACGCGGCATCTTCCCCAATTAGCCTGCACATGTAACCTGAAACACGCGTTTAAGGATGACGACGATACAGCTCATAATGACAGAGCTGATGCAAATCTATTTTCCTTCATCGCACCGCTAAGAGGGGCGCGAGGATGCTCCTCCGCGCGAGCCAGGGGCTCTGGCGTTACCTAGCAACGGCTCCCATACTGTACTCCCGCTCCAAGTGCCTGGCTGCTTTCTGCTCTGGCGCTGTTTCTATTTCTGTTGTAGCGTTGCAGTCGCCGTCTGCTAAAACATTCATAGCACAGTCCTCTTAGCATGTGGCTTGTGCGGTAATGTTTCAGTTTGAAGCCCTACCCAACGCGCCGCAGAGTGATACTGACAAATGGCGCGTCAGCTGATGGGTGACAGACCAGTTAATCACGGGCTGCCGTCTCAAGGGACGGGCTGATTGAGGCCGATGTAATGGATGTTATTATGGCCAGTGACATGACAACTGCGACCTCGTGAACGAACGTCTTTCCCACATAACAATTGTTAGAGCAGGTGCCGAAAATGTGATTTCTCTCACGCTTTTGGTTCGGCCAACGAGCAGAGCCGAAGAGGGAGGGAGAGGATCGAGAGACTGGCAGAATGAAATGGCAGTTGCATAAAGTGTCACGGTGATGAGATCTTATCATTATGGCTCCAGATACGCCGGGGCTGACAAGGTTTAACGCCCACACGATTCCACATGAACAGCCTCTACAAGCGCAATCGTGTGTAAGTATCAAAGTGGCTTGGTGCACAATGGTGCGTCGCACGTATCTGTTCGCGTCAAGGCCTCTTGACCCGCAGGCAGCGAGGTAAACTGGTGGAGCGAACACATTTCACAATGCCTCAAAAATCGGATCGTCCTTTACACCCACACGGTCCCCTCTGTCCAATAACCAAACGCTTTTTTAGCTGTTCATTAGCCTCTTCGTTGCTGTTGTTATAGCTTACGTGTGGGCTCACGTCTTGTAAGTTGCTAATGTTTTGATTAGACCAAAACCAAGTTTCTAATAAGCTGCCTTCAAAGTGATGAATGTAGGCTACCTGTCATGTTTCAAACCTGTATGACGTTTTTCATAAGTTTAAGATAAAAGAAGATATTTAGAAAAATGTTGGTAACCACACAGTTTTGGTAGGAATACCCACTAAATTCCATTAAGCTATAAGGACAAAAAATATAATTAAAGTGGTTAAGAACTAATACTTGCTTGCCAGCATTATTGAAAATATCTTCTTTCTAAAACTATTGCAATGTTATGGATCACTGCAAAATGTGTTTAATACGCTATGAATAATATCAACAGTATTTTGTGTATTTAGAGGAGCTATTGATCTATTTACAGCTTGGATCTAATTGCTAACAATTGATTTTTTTATTCTGACATACATTGAGGGTTGACTCCCAAGGTTAGCCTTCTGCAGAAGATTTATTCCATAATATTTAACTAATTTGTTGTCAAAATAAATCTAATTTACAGATCAATTGTTGACCAGTCGCCCTAGTCAGTTCACTCAGTGAAGTCCCATCTTAACTAAACCGTCTTCATATTCATGGCGTAAAAGATGTCAGATTTTTGCCACTATTCTCCTAATATTGTTTTTATAGTTTATAGTTTCGCCGATGGCCGATTTTAGTTACAACTAACCCCACCCCCACCACCTATGGCGACGATGATACCATCGTCCATCGCGATGTTTCACATTAGACATCGTACAATGCCAAATTAGTCGACATCGCCCAACCCTACTAGTAGCCTAATTTAACTAAAAATAATGAAAGAAGACCAAAAGTGGGATTTCACAGTGGTGTTATTGAAAAAAACATTTCGGGTTCCTCAAGCACCACAGTTGAACATTTCTTAAAAGAAGAATATGTAGTGTGAAGAATACTGTTGTAATCTAAATAGTATTTTCCACTATAAAGAACCATTTAGGGAATGGAAAGTTTCCATAGATTTCCACACCAGTCATTAATTACTCACCCTCATGTCGTTTCAAACCCCTAAGTTCATAGAAGACAAATTAAGATATAAGTCCCTGTTTTTTTTGACCCATAGGCAGCAACGCAACTTCCACATTTAAGGCCCAGAGAGGTATAAGGACATCTGTAAAATAGTTCTTGTGACATCAATGGTTCAACCTTGATTTTATGAAGCTACAGAATACGTTTTTGTGCACAACAAAAGCCCTCATGAACAAACTCTTTTACATTTTTATTATCTTCTGTAATAATCAATGTCAGTTCAAGTTTTTGTATTTGTAGTGACATTGCTTTCAAAAAGTCGCTTAAACGTTCTCTGATACTGATACTTCATCTGTCACACAGAGAATTTTATTTTTGCTCAAGATTAAAAAATAATCATCCTTATTGATTTCACACCCTGGCAGCACTTATTAGCTGTGTACTCTCATCAGTTTTTTTTTATTGAATATTTTCTTTAAAAAGGCATGTTTGTATATCTAATCATCCCCTTTCTGTACTACAGAACAATGAAATGTTAAATGGAATGGATGATCTACCACGAACTGTCTGAAGTGCATCACCCGGATACAACAAGCTGGTAAATGGCACACTTCCTCTGTAACGCACCTCAGAACAGACAGTCCCTGCAGGGAACATCCACACGAATAGAGCGTTCTGTTCTTACAACTTGATGCTGCCCTCACATCCATCCAGCCCTTAAGCCATTATTTATCTGTGGAAAATGCCATCCTGTGCCAACCTCAAGAGATACACAAGGAAAGTGGCCCTGGACAGACTCTTTTTGCCCTGTGTTAATTAAGTTGCTATTGACCTGGGAAGATTAAAGATGCATGCAAACCAGTAAACAGTTGAGATTCGTATCACCTTCAAAACAGCAAAGATTTGATCGAGAGGTTGTTAACCAAGAATTTGCTTTTATTTACCTATAATTAATGAGTAAGGGTCTTTCTCCATTTACTCCATCATCAAAGCAGCTCATTTTAAATGAGAGTGATTTAATTTTCGCCATCGGAGAGCAGAAACAATTTCGGAACTCATTAATGGTTATTTGAAAGTACATTAACTTAGCTAATCTCATATAGGAAGGGATTAGATCACTAAGTATGGAACTGATGAAATGAAATAAGGAGCGTTTGACATCAGGCTGCAGGGGAAAATAAATTAAAAGGGACGGGAGGTTCTGAGAGCTCTCTGAAGAGATGAGCAGGTCATAGCAATAACGCTCTTTAAGCAGAGCAGGTTGACCTTCACAAACCCGTTCTTTTCATCTGAATCTGACATTTAGTGACAAGATAATATTCTCTCTGAATTTTGCCAGCTCCCTTTCAAACACACACAGACACACGCGTTTTTATAATTAGCTTCCTGCAGATAGAAGTTCAGGATATTGGTCCCCTGTGGAGAGGTAATGTGTTAATGTTTCTTAGGGAAGTCGTATCGAGGGATTCATTTAACGGTGAACTGCGTGGAGCCCCTGCAGCTTGTATATCTAACGTAGCTCTCACGCATTGTTTCTTTCACACTTCACACCCCCCTTTTATTTTGTTCTGAAAGGCGCAGCAAATGAATGTCTGTAATGGATGCAAGCTGACTTTTGCAGTTTACTGCGTTTTGCATAGCCACTGGGGTACATGGAAAGGACAAACCTGCCCATTTGTTACATAAAAAGCTTTATTATTCAACTTAAGCGCAATAAATAATAAATCATTATAAATAAATAAAAGCTCACGTGACCTTTTACTAGGCAGACGTCGGTGTTTATTTTTTTGTGGCACTTGCCTGTTACATTAAATTTGAATGAGAAGTCAGTTTTTTCAGTTCAAATCAGTTAGCATGTGGTAAAGTTTTCTGTTATTACAAACCACAACGATGAATAAAAAGCAGGCAAACTTTTTCCTTTCTAAATTTAGTTTTCTCTGTGCAGAAAATGGATGTTCTTTTATTGAAATAGAATAGAATTCTCAGGGCATTCGAAGCAATCTAACACCTCCAAAGAGCAGCATTTGGGCAGCAAGCTGCCAGTCATCCTCACAGCTGGGTCAAACCAGATCAAACTGCTTTATTTGTGGGGAAGACCTCTGCCAATACCAATGAGCTTATATGCGTCGAACATGGGCAAGACCACCCATAGCTTCGATTCATTTCGGACTTATTTTGCGATGATGGATCAGGTGGAGGTTTATCCTTCTGTAGTTTCTTTTTATAATAGACTTGTTACACATCACAACACATTTATTACAGTATTATAAACCACTCTAACTGCCATTCTAATAATCGCCAGAAGTAGAACAGAATGTATTGAGAGAAACACAATAAGAAAACTGGAAAACCATTAAACGCTAACATAACATATGGTACATAACATAAGATTTTTCCAGTCAGAAGTTCCAATGCAATTTAGAATCTTATTGCTTCGTTTTTCAAACACAAGAGTTAAACAAAGCCATAACAATGTTGACAAGGTCTTATCTATAAAGAATATCAAAACAAATATACACATCCATTGTGCTATTTCTTGTCTCAGACGGGTATCCACCTCCACTTTATCCATTGTGCCTATTGCAATACTCAAGTCATTCAGGTCAGGAAAATATTTCAACATTTCAACAAAGTTTAAACTTCTAAATGGAGAACAGCAGGAAACAATCATTGACAAAACATAATATATAAAGTCAAAGCCAAATGTGAAATACTGTGAGAAAAAAGCTATTCTGCCACAGATAGCTCATAAAAGCTTTAAAAATCAAACCTTTTAAAAGCTTTCCAGACTAGTTGTCTATGATGGCTGGTATTTTACATTTGGCTCTTTATATTTAAGGCTTATTCTTTGACGTGAGATAATCTGGCTTGATTGTAAAATGATAGATCATGCAATAGATTAAAAAAACAAGAACAAAACCTGAGTCGGTTCATCCCAAAAATTTGTTACATTTCCATAAATGCACAGCGCCCATTTCTTGAAGTCTAAAGACCACAGTAACTAATCTCTCATTGTGTTATTGTGTACCGCAATAACCGATCCACTGATGAAAGAAAACAAATTGCTTACTCAGGTTTGGCTTCTTTAGAAACATTAGTTACCATAGATTATCGGTGAACACTGACATTGCATTCTGATAATTAGATTGATATTCTATTGTAAGATTTACATAATATAGGCAAGCCCTCAAAACAATTTTGGCTATTAGGCTAATATAAAATACTGAATAGTTGTTAAATAGTGTTGTTGTTAGAGTGTTGTTATATTATCTGCAATTAGATGTTGAAAATGAATTCTCCTTTCATGCTGTTTGTGGTAAAAACATGCCAGATTGTGCAGAGGATTAGCATTAATCTAATATTTTATCCATATATAAATTGCTATAAGTCTAGATTGTCCCTTTTACTTCATTTCAATTTCAGAGGTAAATGGGCAAAACGTGTATACATATAGAAGTCCATTCATTTCAAACTCAAGCCCGTGAACCTCTCTGAATTCATTTTTCTCAGTTTGGGTGGCAGATGACCATCCATTCGTCCTCCGATTCCAACTCCACCCACCCCGACCCCTCCAGCCAACCTTTGCAATTTCGGCGGCAGATCTGTCACCGATTGGCTGATAGATTCACCCCCGCCCACTAAGCCCAGCTTGGCAGCCAGTCTGTCCTCATTGGAGCTCAGCACAGCACTGATTGGCTGAAGCCTCTCTTCTGCCACGCCCGGAGCCGAACTGATTCGCTGGAGTTTGACGGGCAGGTCCCCCAGGTTGTAGGTGATCTCCGAACTCATGCGCAGAAGCTTGCGGGGCATTCCGTCCCGGATGGGCGCCTCCCGTCCCGTAAGCTTCTGAA
>JAUMHI010001581.1:28717-45567 GCA_032359435.1 Enteromius unitaeniatus | reverse complement strand
TTTTACCGGCACAAACCAGCACAAACGAAGCACAAACAAACGAAACTATTTGGCCTGAATTTAGAGCATGTGGGGGGGCTCAGTGACCTGAGAATGACCTTTAAATAAATATTTTATATCTAACAAACCAAAGCAGCACAAACGAAAAGATTTACAGCACAAACCAGCACAAACGAAGCACTAACGATTGAGACTATTTTTGCGACGTTTTGCGTTGGGTGGGGGGCCAACTTCACGGAGGTCCCCCTCCTTGCTCTTTTTATTTTTTACGAACTAGTACATTTTGCAAGGATGCAACTGACCCTAACTTTAAAATGGATTACTGGGTTTTGGGTCACATTAGGGATGGAATAAGTAATTGCAAACATTTTATGTTGGGATTGGAGGCTTTAGTAGTTTTTCCACATTATGAAAGTAAATGGGGTTCATGCATTTCATGTTGAAGGTCCTGTACGTTCATGACTTTTTGTTATGTATGATTAAATGTCTTCTTGATTTTACTAGACACAACATTTTCCAGAGCTGCAGCCTGTAAACATGCATGTCATCTCAGTTTTGTCAAAATTGGTCAAAATAGACAAACTGACGCTCTCTGCCTTCTGCTTTCCATATTTGGACTACCATGTGAGGTCTAGTGCCTCTGAGTCTTCCTATTGGCCATCCAAAGAATCTAACCATGGCTCACAATCACATATTTAATGTTTTTTGTCACTTTACAGAGCCCAGGGCTATCTCAGGGATAGGTGTGATATTTCAGGAAACATAATTCAGGCATATCTGTCAGATAATTTTTTATCTTAGTGCCATTCCATAAAAATTGTTTAGAGGAACTAAAGTCAAAATCTCAAAATCAAAAATCAAACCTAATGTGAGAAATTATGCCTTTGCAGCTATCTTAAATACATTATTTATTTATTTATTAATTTGTGTGGTTATTATTTTGTATTTATGTTTAGGTAGAGAAATAGAGAAATATATATATTTCTCTTAAATAAATAAATAAATAAATACATACATACATACATACATACACATACTGTATAACCATTATTTATTTATATATATATATATATATATATATAATTTATTGTAAAATTCACTGGGAGTTTCTGAGTGACAAATTGTTTCTACATGGAATTTATATGTGTATATAAATGTTGTATTGTCCAGCAGTTCACAGGGTTTTGAAACACAGTCAAATCTCTTTATAGCAAAGTACCTCCATGTCTGCCAGTCAAACTCTTGCGGTCAAGTTCATGTCACGTCATATCCAATCAAACGCTGAAATGACACTGTCAGCCACGTAAATGTTACAAGGGGCCATCTTCATACACCTGTCCCTGCTGGTTTCTCTCTGATTTTCCCATCCGTCTCTCGCAAAGGTTCAGTGTTGGGGTCGTGTAACCTGATGTGATTGGATAAAACCCTGCCTTGTGCCCAGTATAACCCTGCAAGGCTTTGGCTCCTAAATATAGGAGCGCAATAACAGAGGGAAGTGAATGAGCACAACGAAATGACAGACTCAATAAAGGCTTTCTCAGTGTTTTTGTCCTTTCATGTCTCCCTTTCTTTTCATTCTGCCTGTCTTTTCTTTTTCTGTCTCTATTGCAAAGTGTGCGTAGGAGTTTCTGAGATTTCTCTGCTGAAGTAGCACTGTACATAAGAGATGCGTCCTGCTTATGCAATGCATGCATTTGCTTGCTTTAAAATCATAGTGCTTAAGTGCATGTATGGTGCAGAGATTTCTGATAGCAGACGGTCAAGTTATTCATATTCAGTGTCAGATTTTTTTATTTTTTTTTAAAGACATCATTCCATGCATTTGTAATAATAACTGAAATAGAATAAGACTATTATATTTTATTCCTGTTAACACATATTACAAATACTAATTTTTCCCCCACTCTTTTTTTAGGTATTGAAAATAACACTGCAAAGTTCAAATGTTTTTAAATATTTAAAGTTGGGAACATTGGAGCTTTTTTTTCAGAAATAACGAATGAAAACACTTATTCGCTGTAGAAATGTATTGATTAATCTTTTCAATGTTACTGAAAATAAAATAAGATAAAAATAAGATAGCAATGTTTAGCAAAAATTGACAAAATGAAAATGAAAAATTATTTCAAAGTTCATATATCTTCAAAGTATTAACACATACTCCAAGTAATTTTTTTGTTTATTTATTTATTTATTTACTTAGTAACTGAATAATAACCCTGCAAGGAACATGTTTGGCAAAAATGAGAAGTGAAAATGCTTTAGAAATGTATTTAGAATTTGAGATTAGATTAGATTAGATTAGATTATTTAATTAATTTACAAGAAAATACAGGTTTAGATTTTATTTTTTTTACTTCAAAATGTCATGTTTAATTCAGTGTTCCTTATACCAGCAATTTCTAAATGAGAAGGGTTCACTCACTCAGTATTTTTCTTTTTTCCTCTCACATTGAATACACTTCTTGGAAATGTATGTGTGATACCACATATGCATGCTCTCTGTAGACGTCAGCATGCTTCGTATTCCGCTTTTGTCCATATAATGTAAAACGCCCTTATAATGTATGTATGAGTGTGCATGAATGCACCAGCTCTCTTGAGAATATGTCTTCCAGTCCGATGCCACTGAACAGAAATAGTGGGTCACTTCAGCTCCAAACCGTCATGAAATCAACCAGAAAACAACTTAAGCATTTCCACTAAAGCCTAATTCCAGTCTGTTGTTTCGCTAAGGAACTAGTCATTAGTAAAATATGCATTTCTCTGTCCTAAATAAACCCTAATAGCCGTGTCGACGTTAAACCTAATCGTCAAAGTTAATTAATAGAGTCGATGCACACCTCTAATACAATACCAGCTGCCCACGCTCCTTCCCTTTTTTTCATGGTACAGTAAGTGATTTTCTTCATATTACAGTGAATTCGAGACCTTTATGGAGTTCAGAAATAGCTGCCAGTCGTTCAAAGCACAGAAGATAGTGCTTCTCATTTTCTCAAAACCAATGATGTGTTGCAGCAGTCAGTGCTTTTCTTTTAACATTTTTCTTGTTCCACATCTCGGCCTTTAGAAATCGTTTGAAGTGGACATATCCACTTGAATATGAGAAAAGCGAGTCATTCTGATGTTCCTGGTGTTAAATTAGCAACCTGTCCTCCAACTGAAATACGGTGAAATACCACCCATTAGAGCGTCTACTTCAATTGCGCCCCTATCGGCAACAGAGCATTTGCATATTACTGTTTTGTACTTTTTTATCGGCCTTGTGATTCAGGGTTGGTGTAGTTCAGTTTCTAGAAAGATGCGTTGTGAGATGAGACCTGATCATGTGATTATGGTTTTGGACCCAGAGAACGCATGTGCTAAAAAAATCCTGATGTTGCAAAATGTTCATAACGGTTAGGTTACTGTGGTCATGTGTACAAACTAAACCTAGTAAAATATGTTTTAATCACAGTGAGATCCTTATAAAAACTCACGCAATTAATGACATTTAATGACAGTTATATGTCCTTTCATGACGACAGATGCAATACGACACTGTCATTATTTTACGCTCGCTAGAGGGCGCATACCTTTAAAACGTAAATACAGGTATTAAAAACGTACTTGCACAAACAACTTATAGAGTCGTTTTTTGTTGGAGGACAGGCTCTAAATTTGTATTATGTATTAATATATGTCCAGCCATACTTCAATAATGGACATATAGTTTATTAATTTAGCATTTGCATTATTGAAATATTAGTGGGGGGGGTTATTTAGAGGAAATGTATCTTTTCTAGGTTGGTTAGTGTTTATTTTTATTAAGCAAAGATGCATTAAATTGATCAAACTTGACCGAAAGACTTCCCAACTTCAACTTCTGTTTAAGTCTGAACTATAGTTGTGATTGGCAGAAAAACATAATCAACCAGAAGTCTATTATACCCGTTAAGCATCTCATTTTGTCAGTTTGACTTGACTTTGAGTCTGAAGTTGCGAGTTTCTCTGGAACTGTAGGCTGTTATGTAATTGTGATATTGTGTAATTGCGTTCTGTGGTTTGTAGTTTCTCAGGCATCTGTGGTTGGTATGTTGTGTTGTGCGGCTTTTTACTGTGTTGTGAGGTTGTGTTTAGGAGATAGTAAAGTCTGCTCCCTGTCATCACTTTCTTAACACCCTCCTTCAAAACCACAGGGATATTTTGATGTGACTGAATCTGTGAGTTTCCTTTTCTGTCACACACACACACACACACACACACACACACACACACAAGCTGCTCAGACAGTGAATGTGCCTCCTACGCTTGTGTCTCACTCACAAGCTTACACAAGTGTCTAACACACACTGACAGATAACACCTTCTACACACACACTATACATCCTGCTAGAGTGTTAATTGGCTTCATTTTAATTCGATTTAAATAAAGGCTATGGATTTAGTGCGTCAGGGTTCGTGTATGTATGTGAGTTTGCTGTGGTGTTTTTTGATGGAAAGACACTTTTGATGGCTTTCGGGATGTGTTATCCGTACTTCTTTCAGGTTGCTAGGTAACGGCATGGAAAACGTTCCTGAATGAAGTATGATGTCCCACTAAACGCACATGCAGCATCACAACACCCTGTTTCAGATCACTATAAATATCATTTGTAATTACACTGCAGAGATTACAAAAGTTCTGGGTTTGTTCTTTTTCTCATGGGTCCAATAAGTATTTCGTATCTGAAGGCCAAGATAAAATCATTTCTGTAACAAAAAAACAACAACCATTACCACCATTTGCACTTCCGTTCAAAAATGTGAAATACATTTGAAACATTTTTTCCTGTTTCTAAAAGAAGACTTTTATGCTCACCAGGGCTGCATTTATGTGATCAAAAATACCCAAAATATTATTACAATTTAAAATAACTGAATATTTTTTCAAATGTAATTTATTTCTGTCATGCAAAGCTAAAGAAACACTTTATCAGTCTTTTAATAGAAAGTGCAGAGCAGAATTTAATTCAAATAAAAACATAATTGATCCATTTAATGCACAATAAAAGTCTTCCTATTTTTCCAAGAAACTCAAAAACTTACTGACCTCAAACCTTTGAATGATTATGTCACTCGGATGTTATGTCATTCCAAGCTTGACTTCCTTTTTTTTTTTTTTTTTTTGCGAAACACAGATTTATCCATTTTTCCACACGGTGGAGGTGAATGGTCAAGTTCCAAAAATAACAAAGCTCTATAAAAGTAGTACATATGACTCATGCCTTCTCTACACAGAGCTGGAGCTTTGTATGAGAAACAAACAGCAGTTTAACACATGAAAATATTTCAGTTTGTACCTCACAAAAAGCTGGGAATGTAATGTAGAAGGCACTTGATTAAGCGTTTTTTGGGGCTTCAGTTCCAGTCCCCATCCACTTCTATTGTAAGGAATAAAGCAGCAAAAACATCTCTTTTGCTTTGATCAGGGTGTGGAGGAACATGAGTGGGAGTAAACAATCTTTCATTTTTGGATAAATTGTCAGAATTGATATTTTTGGGTGCGTCGTCCCTTTAAGAGACGCTTTCAAAACGAATGTATGACTATAACACGTTTGCCATGCCAACGAACTTGTCTTGAAAGCACCAGAATCAATTATTAACCAAAGATTAGTCAAAGATTGGAAGAGAGATTACATAAACACACAGAAAACCCTCACGTTTCCTCTCATCCTAAACACGTCGCTCTTTCAGCGAGTCTAATTTGAGACTTTATTTGTATTCTGTTCTTCACAAACCTATAAGAGGCCTGCATATTTAATGAACCGACTATCTCACTTACACACTTACAGTACGAGGATGCTGGGAAAGGCAGGATGTAGATAATTGGGCTCTCATTAATAATTGATCACAGAGATTATGCCAATGAACAGCATTACTAACACACATATTTGCGTGCACACACACACACACACACATGCACGACTCATGCCATCCGGTTGGCACTCTTTCATTGACTCGTGAGTATCGTTCTTATCTAGGTCAGACAGCAGGAACACAACAACTGACAAAAAGCAAAATAATCTCCCCATTTCCACTCGTTTATTTGCGCTCGCTTTCTCTCTCTCTGCCTTTCCTATCTGCTCGCTCAGCTCTGGCAGAAATATCAGCTTCCAGCCAGGACTGTGTGTGTGACTGCTGAGCTGTAGACTGACAACAAAATTGTACACAAAAGTGAGCTAAATTGTGCACAACCTCCCAATTTGGAAAGCATTATTAAGATTTTTTTTTTTTTACATAAAATACAGAAATTAATCTTAAGTTTTGGATGGGTATAAATAGCTTTAAATAAAACAATAGATGTCTCAAAAATTATTAAAATTAATTATTTCAACATTTCGTCCTTTTAATTTAAATTAAACACATCATGCAAATGGCTCAATTTATTTGATTCTGAAAAAAAGTTTTAGTTTGTTGTAATTATAATTAGTTGTCTATTGAATATTCACTTTTGGAAGAATGCATTTTTTTATATTTTATTATTTTAATGTTAATTATTTAATGTTTAATTATATGTGTATACACACATACATGTAGAATATTAACATATAATTATAATATTAATTTTAAAGTAAACTATATAATTAAATAATACTTTTAATTTAAAGAAATGTATTGATCAATTATGATTAGCTTTGTACAAAACAATAGATGAATGAAGAATGTGAATGCATGTGTGCTGTTTTGTGTGTGTGTGGCTGAATGAGCTGCTCTGGTTGGTGGTAATGGTGTAAGATGACTCTGATTTGTCAGGGCTGGATTTCCAATCTGTGTCTCTGATTGGTTAAAGTGAGTTTCTATTACCTCAGAGAATAGAATACACTCTGTTCTCTGTCTCTCTTTCTGTCTGTGCCCCTTTTTTTTCATCATCTACTCTCATTTTGAGGTTCCTCGGGCAGTTCTGCTGGTGTTCCGAATATATTACGTGCGCTTTCACTCGCACAATGAACTAAAGGATTTTATGAATCCTACAGGCTAACAGACTGAATTATTGATGTCACACACACACACAAAAGCTCAGGCTGTTTTTCAATACAGAGAAACCTGATCTGATTCCTTTACCTGATTCTAGTTCTCTTGAAGAGCATTTACTATGGTAACTTTTTAGTAGTTTCAGCCAAAAGACATATAAGTACACTGAATTTATACAGAAATTATGAGGAATATATAAATGATTAAAAAGGTGAATATGCAATTTCAATAGCTATATATATGTGTGTGTGTGCTCTATTTTAGATATCATTTGTGTTTTTTTATAAATATGTATTTGCTTAATTTAATGTTTTTGTAGACTATTTTGATAAGATCTAGCTCAAAACTTTAAAAGTCCTACTTTCTGTGACAAATCTATGCCTGAAATGAACTGCTTTTTTCTTTTTTTAATGTTCTGACCATAGACGTAATTTCATTTTTTTGTCCCCGAGACTGAAGACCTCAGTTTACGGTTACATGGAGCTATTGAAAATGTCGGGCTGTTGTTAGGGTCAGAGGTTCAGGTTTTATTTTGTCTGTAACCTGAGGGTTGTGTTTTCTTCTGCTCTGTTTCAGTTTCATGACTTATGGACGTGACCTCCTTATTGATCTAAATAGTTTTAAAGGTGTTCTTTTTTTGGAAAAAGCAATTGTTCTGCAAACATTTCTGCACCACTAGCATCAGTAAACAGACCTTCTGTAATAATGACTGTCTTCAGACATGTTTCCGTCCCAAACACGTGGCTGAGCCATTGTTGCTGCAGTGCTTTTAATAGCACCACACTTCGAATATAAACTGCTCATTTAAAATATTAATCTGAGATATGAGACCAAATTTTAACAATATGACAATTTACACAGCTCAGTTTTAATGTTTCGTCTCTGTAATTGCTTTTTTGACAGCAATTACTGCTATCAGAGTTAATATGAGTTTGTCAGTCTCAGTGTAGAACACATTGAAATGAAATGATCAGTTCTACCACTGTTTGACTGGAATTAAAAAGTTCAGCTTGTGATATTCTGGTGTTTTTATCCATTTTGTTTCGCAGGTGTCATCTACACTACAGATCTGTTGGACCGAGAAACGCAGGACTCCTATTGGCTGACGGTGTACGCTACTGATCTGGGTGTGGTACCGCAGTCAGCAGCACTACAAGTCTACATACAGGTAAATCATACATAGATGGATAGAGAGAACCCTAGATAGATAGATGATAGACTGATATGTGTGGTAAATGTGTGTGTTTGAACAGGTTGAGGATGTGAATGATAACGCTCCCCTCACATCTGAGCCGATGTATCACGCCACCATTCTGGAAAATTCCCCAAAGGACCAGTCCGTCATTCAGATCCAGGCACAGGACCCTGACGCCACGGCAACCGAGCCCCGGCTGTCATTCCGTATCTCCAGCGGCAACCCGCAGAACTTCTTCAGCATCAACTCGCGCACCGGTCAGTGTCTGTCAATCAAACTCCTCTGTGTGATAGAAAGAATAAATTACTGTCAGTTTTAATAAGCTGAGTTTGTATTCGTGTCCCTTAAAGAAGCACCATGGTACAGAGATGCTATCAGGTGGTTCATCACTCCATCATTCTATCCATCCAGCCTTGGTTATGTCCATTTGTCTGACTTCCGACTGTCATTCTATCCATCTATCTTCCATTTATCTATCATTTTATCATCAATCTATTCTATCTATCCATGGATTCATCATCTTCTTTCTATCATTCTATCTATCCATCTATTTATTTATCATTCTATCCATTTATGTCTATCAATTCATTTATCTGCCTGTCTATTTATCCATCCATCCATCCATCCATCCTGTGATTCACCCTAACCCTAGTTCATGAGTGTTTTAGTCTTCGGTGTAGATAGAGCTAATTATTCCTTCCTGTGCATTAATTAATTCTGTTCATTTAGTACTTAAATTCCCTCATTTAAACATCAGCATCTGGGTGCGTGAAATCTTGAGGTCGGTCGCTGTTCTCCGCATTATGACATCATCAATTGAGTCTACTGTAAATCCTGGCTGCTGATTGGCCGGGGTGTTGGATTTGCCTTTGATTGACAGATTAATTTCATAGCCACAGGCCCTTCCTTCCAGCCACACGTCCTGTAGCGCATGTCAGCAGGAAGCGCCGATCCTAATTAAAAACTTTTTAAAGGTCACAAAAGGTCAAGCTGTTAGAAAGACAGAAGGCAGCGGCAAACGGGAGAGAAAGATCAGAAAGTGTTGTCTATCTATCTATCTATCTATCTATCTATCTATCCATCTATCTATCTATCACTCTCTCTCTCTTGTTGCGGTGTGAACTGTTTGATTTCAGTCTTGTATGTGTTTGTTCTAGTGAAAGCTGTCTAAATGTTAATCAAACGAGTGCAGGCCTGACCTCCGCTCTCACCTGTCAGCATCACGAGAAAGGCCTTTCAGCCTCCTCATGTTTAAATGCGTGTGTGTAACAGAGACGATTACACATCAACATCTAGCTGGCACACACACACACCCCAGCTCTGTTTGTTGGGCTTTTATTTGGAAACTTGTTTGTCTGTTTATGTATATAGATTACATGAATTATTGATGCCGAGTCAAATATACCGAGCTCACAGACCGAGATGAAATTACCGCTCTCAGGAAATTTCATTCAATTCCAGCTTTAAATAAAGTACACACGAGGAGAGAACTTGTAACTGAGCAGTACAGTAAAAATGACTTCAGAGGTCATTTTATTATTCTCCTATAAAGCCGAGTTAAAATTGATATTTCTGAGATGATTTGTATATCGTTTCTTTTCGAGCGGAGAGCGTGATGCACAGCTTTGAAAATCCAGACCTTGTTATATGTGTGTGTGTTTAATTAATGGCATGTTTGAGTCACTGAAGTTTGTGTGTGCCTCAAGGAAATGTTTATTTATTGACACATTTCTGAGAAAATGGAGCCAGGGTGTGTGTTTTTTTGAAAGTGTGTGTGTGTAGTCAGCATGGTTGGTGGCAGATGTTATGAGGATATTTTGATGATGCACTGCAGCGTTTTGTGAAGGTGACTCCAAAACAAAACATCTTTAGTTCTTTCACAAGACTGGAGTTTGCACACGCTCCCTAGGCATGTCGGCGCTTCTTGTTTGTGTGCTCCCTCAACAGTCTAACGCATCTGCTGGGACACTTAAAGTTATATTGTAGTTGCCTGGACTGGTCCCTGCGCTGAGAAATACGAGGTCTCTTTTGATAGTTTACACAAGCTTCTGAAAGATTTCTTTACTGTCATGAGGGATGTTGCTTGTACACTGTATTGCTTTTGCAGATGTGTTTGTTACTGAGTAGTTTATACACAAACCCTAAACAACTCGGTTGATCGATACCAGAAAGCCAGCCTCTGGTATCAATACTGCATGCAGGCAACAAATAAAAGGCCAGAACAAGTATAACAAAGAAGCACAGGGACAACCAACCCCACAACAATACATGAATAAATATAAATATGAAATCAATCAATAAAATGCATTATTAATATAATAATAATAATAATACTTAATTATTATTGTGATGTTTTTTATTGTTATTGATATTGATGTTGCTATTATTATTATTATTATTATTACAGTTATTAATGTTGTTGTAATAATTATATAGTAATAATAATAATAATTTTATTTTGCTGTTTTGTCAGTTAATAATAAATAAATAATAAAAATTAAATATCATTAGCATTAATGTGAAATTGTATAAAAATAATAATAATAAAAATATTATTAGTAGGAGTAGTATTCTTTATTATTCTGTTTTTTGTCAACAACAACAGCAATAATAATAATTATAATGGTGATGTTTATTAATGTTATTGATGTTATTATTATTATTGTTATCACTAATATTGTTGTTATCACCACACACAAATTATTAGTAATACTAATTATTATTTTATTTTGCTGATGTTAACTAATAACATATAATACCGTTTATTATCATTAATTTAATATCATATAAAAAGAAAATACCACCAACAGCAACATAACAAAAAACGACATTATTATTATTATTAGTGGTAGTATTTTTATGTTGTCAACACCAACAATAATAATAATAATAAATAATAATATAATAACAATGATTATTATTATATTCATGCAAATTAAACGTTAATCAAATAAACTGATTAAAATGTTAATTATTAATTTTCAGATTCCATAAAAGTTTCAATAGACAGAAGAGCCCTTTTGTAAATTATTTTGAGTAAATATTACAATAAAAGAAAAATAAGCAATGGCTAAAATGGTCTTATTACAGTGATATACTGAAGCAAGATCATATACTTTTAATCAGGTCCTCTATGGATTCAGAGTATTCCGTTGCTTATGTACAGTGATAAATTCATTTGGAGCATCTGAGCAGTGGGAAATTGCATCATTTGGAAGTGCGTTTAGGCTTATTTAAGTTCAGAGTCTGTTCTCCCCAGTGCATCTACAAACAAATGTAGAACCGAGCAGTTTAGACGCACTCCCTGAACAACATGAGCGAAACTCTAGTGTTATAGTTCATTCATCTCAGTTTACAGACACACTCCTCCATTCTCTCTAAACATTACAGCCTCCTGAACACTCTTCCTGAGCTCCTGAGCCGTTTCTACACGCTCCCTGAGCATCGTTTTGCTCTGATTTATTTGCTCACATTGTGTTTCCGAACATCCCACCAGACGTCGTAAACGGGTGGATGGATGGACAGGTGATTGATTAGGTAAATATATGTATGGGTAGATGGAGGAATGGAAACAATGTTTTGTCTTGCCTGCCAGCAGCAGGTGAATTGAGAAAATATAATGGACAGAAATGTTTCTGACTGGTTATGAAAGGTCTTGTGTGTGTGTGCATGTGCTTTTTAGTGCTAGAAACTCAATGTAATGTAGCAATTCACACAGAGTAATAGGGTAAGATTAAGTATCAGTGAAGATGAAATTCTGCAATGCATATAAAGCGTAACTAATATTGTATTATTAATACTAATGTTGATTAATAATAATGATATTATTATAATATTGTATTATTTTGTAAATATACATATTTTTATCTATATAATATTTGTTATTCATTTATAATGTAAACTACAGTGTGTTTAGAGTTAATGTAAAACCAAAATATTGCAGAAAGTAAAATTAAAAATGCAAAAAAAAAAAAAAAACTAATACATATGTTTTAATGCATTATACATGTGTGCATGTATTTATATAAAATGCATGTTTTTCCTATATAATCATTATATTACATCTACGTGAAATGTTATTGCTTGCAGCAACATCAAAACTCGTTTTTTGCGGTTTCGTCTGAAGCAGATCACAGAAGTGTCCCTCTGGGCTTCCGTGGAGGGGGGTAAAACATCTTTATAATGATTTTCAGTGGCTTTCCACATAAGTTAAAAGCTGCTCTGCAGTCTCCTGCAGACGAGAGAGAGTGTGTAAGATCACAGGAGGAGTGCTGAACACAAACACTTCCATCATTATTAGACATGAGCGTCTCTCATTTCGTTCACTTACGTCAGGTAAAACAGCCAGGGCCAGACTCGAGCAATTCAACCCAGGCATTCATTCACTCATCAGTCACAGTCTGTTTGGACGGATGAACGGTCAACAGTCTCCAAACTTCCACAACAGTGCTTGTTGTCAGCTTTAAACTCTTGGAAAGGCTTGCGAAATCTGTCTCTTTCTCTCTTCTGCTTGTCTCAGCAGTAATTTGTCATCGACAGGTTTTGCACATTCGCGTTTTGGTCGTTCTCCTCCTCGTCTTTCCTCCCCCTCCGTCTCATCCTCTCTCATCTCTCTCTTATCCTCTCCTAACACCTTCCTCTCCTCCCTCTCTCGCTGTATCACCCTCCCTTTCTCTCGTTCACAAGGCCTTGCGTGTCTTTTTGTCTCTTTCTCGGTTTCTTACTCTTCCATTCCCTGCGACTCCTTAACATCCTTCCGTCTTTCTCTCGCTCTGTTCTGTCTTCCTGCTCATGATGAAAGACTCTAAGAATAGCGTCCCCTCTCTTTCTCTGTCTGCTGCGGCTCTGATAATCGCTGCATCTTCTACAGCATGTAAACTCCCCGTTCCTGAAGCAGCGATACGCCGCGGAGATCTGCATTCGTTCTGCTCGGTGTGATTGCAATCATTCTGATTATCCTCCATAATGGATCATTTGGAATAATAGACGACTCCTGGCATTTTATCAAAAGCATCGTTCGTCGTTTTTTGCGATAGCGTGGCCTGAAGATCAGTAATAAGCCATATCTTTAAAGGACTTCTCTAGTGCCGTTTCTATATACAGTCTTACGTTTTATCTGTAATGTACTGACAGAATTAGGCCAGAAGTACCCAAGAAACGCATGAACCCACACTCGACTGGTGATGATAGCAAGACATGTGTCTTGAGCAGCAGATCAGCGCATCAGGATGACTTCTGAAGGATCACGTGACACTGAAGAGTAATTATGCTGAAAATTCAGCTTTAAATTACATTTTTAAGAATAGATTCAAATCAAAACCAGATATCTTGAATTGTAAAAATATTTCACAATATTGCTGTTTTTATTGTACTTTTTGTATTTTAAATGCAGACTTGGTAAACAAAAGACACAAAATAACAGGCTTTTGAATGGTAGTGTCCATTTGATTAAGTTACCTAGCAATAGTGCATAACTGTAAACAGCTTATAATAACTATTTGAATTTATTTGAATGCATTCAAGTGCTTGCATAAAATATTTTGTACCTTACTGTTTGCATTATTTCTTTGTCAGGAAACAACATTTGCATTATATTTTTATTAAATAAATATTTTTATATTATTTTTAATATATTTTTATTACATTTTTTTTTTTTTTTTTTTTTTATAAAGACATGCACATTGAATAAATGCCAGAGGGTGTTTCCTTGAGTGTATTAAAGATTCAGATTCCAAAGAATATTTATTTTTATTATTATTAAAATATTACAATAATCTCTATTTTATGTTATATGTTAATTAATAATATATGCAATACATATTAAACCTTTTCATACTATAAAGAATATTAAAAAATTAAATAAAAAATTAATTATATATTACTAATATATTAAATTAAGCACAAAATCAAGATGTAATCTGATATTGTTGTTTGCATCAAAGTACATGCGCATGAAAATCCTTGAAATATAAAATGACTCATGGTTCATTTCTTTAATATATCAGAAATCCCATTTTCTCTTTCTGTTTAAGTGAAAAAGGCGGACCGTTAATGACATTTACTTGATAAAAGTATGTATTCAAATAAATGCCTCTAATTGCAGTTTATTAAAAATAATCCATGTAAGACTTTTTTCAATCAGTGCAAAGGTTGCACGCTGTAAATTATGGATGCCGTTCTGACATTTAGAAAAAGCGTGCAATTTAAAAACCAGCATGAATCGCCTCTGTGCCGAAACTGAAATCTGCCACTCTCTTGTTTCTTTGTCTTTTTCAGATGGCTGTTGATTTATAGATGCAGTGTGATCTCAGCATGTGTGTGTGTGTGTGTGTGTGGCCAGTTTACGTTCCTTTGGTGTGCGTTTCGAATTTATGACGCCGACCCCACCAATGAATCACAGACACACTCATATGGGCCAATTCCCACCTGCAGACCTTCGACGCACAAACACACGCAACTCCGGCAGTTTCCACAGGTTCTGACGTTATTTTTATCCACAATGAGTTTCTTGGGAAATCAAGGCCTCCCGTGTGAACCTTTAACGACTGTGGAGGAACAAAAGACAAATGCACTGTGAAACAAATGCATGTGGCGATTATAAAATAACTCAAAAACTAAAAAGATAATAAAGAAGCTACATCTCATGCATATTCTAAACGCAACAGATAACTGGCCTGTATAGGTATGCCGTTGTATACTATTGCTGTTTTAGTTAATGGCTTGTAATCACTCGTCTTTCTAATTAATATGCTAATTCCACTGAATGCAGCTGTTCTTTAGCTAAGCGCACACTCATTCTCACTGATTGGATCCTTATACAAAGACACCCTCATTAGCAAATGCATTGCTGTTAGTTAAAAGTAGGTTAAAGGGATAGCTCGCCCCCCAAAAATTCTAATTCTGTTATTTTCTCACTTTCATGTCACTTGTGTCTTTCTTTCTTCTCCTGGACACAAGAGAGGATATTTGGGAGAATGTTGGTAAGCAAACAGTTGACGGCAGCCATTGACTTCTATTGTATTTAATGAATGTCAATGGGTACCGTCAACTGCATCGTTACTAAAATTCTAAGAGATGTGTTCTACGGTACTCAACAGAAGAAACAAACTCAGGTTTGAAATTACATGAGTAAATGATAACAGACTTTTCATTTTTGGGTGATCTGTGCCTTTAAGAGAAACTTTCGACTATAAATGATTGCGTCTGGGGGATTTTATGGACGTCGCATAAAAAGCGTGTGTGGGTGTTCGGCGTCTAACGTTAGAGCTCTGATGCATTCGTTTTTCCCCCATATGCGGACTTACTTTCCCACACACGCCGGTCAAGAGCGGTAGCTGTGTAACGAGCCTCTGGTTGCCATGACGATGAGATCAGAAGTCTGTAGACGTTAAGACCCCGCTTGCCCACTATGACCAGTAAACCCCATTCAGGTAGCAGCAATTATCCAGTGGGGCCTCAAACTGACTGTGTGTGTGTCTGTTACAGGCATGATGTCATCAGCAAACTTTTGTCTCTGGTCTTTTTGTTTGCCCCCACGTTCCCCTCCTCTCCCATCCTCCTCTTTTTGTTTCCTCTTTTCGTTTTTTTCTCTCTCTCTCAGAACGAGCGCCCTGCGCCGCTGTGACTTGATTCAGCACAGCCACCCCCTCTCTTTCTCATCCTCCTTGTGTCTCTCTTCATCTCTGATATGGGTCAGTGATGGGGCGCCCTGGGATGCGCCTGATCAGAAAGCATAGTTAAGGACCCGCAGGCACTTTGATGAGCCAATGAGAACTTTAAAGTACAGTAGGAGTACAACAGCAGGGCTACAAAAGTAAAAACTTAAAAATCAACATTGAGTTTCAGAGCGATAAAGTATCTTTTTTGTGCAATTATAACTTTATAAATGTGTGTGTGTGTGTGTGTGTGTGTAAATTGCACTACTCACATTCCTTATTGGTTTCCATGAGTTTTCAGCATCGTTACTCCAGTCACATGATGCTACATTGTTTTTCTGGATTAGTTGTTGAATACAAAGTTCAATCGATCAGCATTTATTTGAAACAGAAATGATAAATGTTTTATAAATATTTTACTGTTACTTTAGTTCAATTAAATGCATCCTTGCTGATCCCCAAATTTGTAAAGAGTTATTAATATATATATATATTATTATTATTGTATAGTTTTGTTTATATACATTATTTGCTTGCTCATTTATCTTTCAGTATTTTTTTCCTCACTACATATACTGTTATTATTATTATTATTATTTTGTGGTGTTCCCTTCAGTCCTTTGCAACAGTACTGGTCTGTCACTCAATTTATAGCGGCATGCTAAAGAAATTAACTTATTATCCAGCCTAAGCTTGCAGTCTGAACTGAACACGAGGAGGAAAAACTGTCTATCACAAAACCATGGGAAGGAAACCATTGAGTTGCTGCGTTTAGCAAGACCGGTGAAGTCTGATTCACTATCATTATTTTAACCGAACCATTCAAAAACTCTATTTTGTTCCCTTACAGTATCAAAAACTCAGAGTAATCATTGCTTTTAGTGCATTTCATCTAACAACAATGAAGCTAGTTTAGTGAATTTAAGGTATGCTGGACCCGAATCACTGTCATTACCTCTCGTTAGAGACTGCAGAAGTGGTCGGATAAGAGAATATTTATAAAGCGC
>JAUMHI010001581.1:7106-28617 GCA_032359435.1 Enteromius unitaeniatus | reverse complement strand
GCTGGACCCGAATCACTGTCATTACCTCTCGTTAGAGACTGCAGAAGTGGTCGGATAAGAGAATATTTATAAAGCGCCTGCTAAAAAGAGCCATCTTGTGTGTTGCAGGTCTGATTACCACAACCTCTCGGAAACTGGATCGCGAACAGCAAGCTGAGCACGTACTGGAGGTGAGACACACTCATGAGAACACAAACACACATCAGGTGTGAGAGCTGCGAGCCATGCTAATTTGCACTGCCTCCAAATTGCAGATCAATTTTTGTGAGGGACGGGAGAATTACGCCAATTTTCACTTCATATGAACGCAAGATTATCGACCTATAGACGCCTGTTTGGAATTCAGAATGCTTGCCTTTCGTGCATGTTTAAGTGCGAAAGTCAGTGTTTTCGAGTGGGTGTTTTGTGTTTGTAATAAAAGCGATTTGTCGTGTTGATCTTTTGAGAACGTCACGTCATGTTACCCGTTCACCATGTGATCCCTTGACACCCAAACATTACACAGACCAAACGCCCCTTTAATTTATCGCAACCCCCCTCTTTTTTCTCATTTATTGCTCTCTCTTTCTTTCTCTCAGACAGATTGGATTTGTACAGGCGTGGCACGGCAGTCTGTGAAAGGAAATGAATAAAGTGAATTGAATTAATCGTTCTGTTGTTGTTGCCGAGATGGATGGCACACACAATGGCTTTTGTTTTTAATGATATCATTTAAATGTTGCACTGTGCTCTTCTGATTGGCCGGCAACCACGTGCGGCCGTGCTGATTGGCGGATGAGTGATGAGCATGTTTGCTAATGAAAAATGGATCGAATATCAGAAACAGGAAATGAGAGAAAAGCGTAACATGACTCATCATCACTCTGTTCTAGAGAGAGAAAAAATCGTATTTCTCCATTCCTGTCCACCTATAATGGGTTTTGCCAAGACAAGCATCTTTAGGGCACGATAAAATTAAATGAAATAATTTTTTTTTCAACAGCAAGTCAACATATTAAAATGATTTCTGAAGGATCATGTGACAAGACTAGAGTGATGATGCTGAAAAATCAGCATTGCATCACGGGAATAGATTACAGTTTTTAAAACATACTCAAAAAAACAACAGCTATTTTAATTGGTAATAATATTTCTGTATTTTGGATGCAGCCTTTATGAGCAGAAAAGCTTCATCACTGTTTCTGTGTCCAGGTGACTGTATCAGATGGCGGTCCCTCTCCCAGACACACCACAGTATGGGTGGTGATCCAGGTGTTGGATGTTAATGATAACAAACCAACGTTTCCAGAGAAGATGTACCAGGTCCGTTTACCCGAGCGCACTCGTAAACAGCGAGGCGCTCCTATATATCGGGTGTTTGCTTACGACCAAGACCAGGGTGCCAATGCTGAACTCTCCTACAGCATCGTCGATGGCAACGAGGATGGGAAGTTCGTAATCGATGCCAAAACTGGTGTGGTTTCTTCCCCCAAGAAACAGTTCACAGCTGGAACCTATGATATTCTTACCGTGAGTCATCTTTGACCCTTCAGCTTCTAAGTGAAGTTAATCTCACACGTGTATGTGATTCTAAAATGAAATACTGTGTTTTATATGATGTGAAATAAAATCAAATAAAACATAACAAAATCAATTAAATGAAATAATATGAAAATAACAAAAATGGCAATTAAATTAAAAACAAAACAATTATTTACAAAAAATATTAATAATAATTAAACAGACCAAAAATAAATATATAAGACAAAATAAATAAATAAAATTATTAATGAGCTTGGTAGACCACCTTGGTTATGTTTAGAGTGGTTTAGACCGCTTTGTTCATGCACCAAATACATGACATGTTTCATAAACATGCATGCCATCTTATTGGAATTACATGAACCATTGATATGTGATATTAGGAGAAGAAATCGTCTCAGCAGGTTTAACCAGAACTGGAACTTTTCCAGTCTTGGAAAAGCTCTCTTGACACATATAGCAGCTCAATTCTCTTAATGAGGGAGCTGACATTTTCAATCTCTTTTTCTAGAAAAAGGGTTGTTCTTTTGTTTGCATTCAGTGCAAAGGTCAACACTGAATGCATTCTTCCATTTCAGCCCTTTTAATGCCTGGTGTTCTTGTCTTCCTGATGTGCGTTTAACCTCTGCCCTCAGGTGAAGGCGGTGGATAACGGGCGTCCTCAGCGCTGGGCGACGGCTCGTTTGCACATCGAGTGGATCCGTCGTCCTCCGGCCAGCCCCGTTCCTCTCGCCTTCGACGAGCAGCTTTACAATTTCACTGTCATGGAAACCGACAAAGTGGCGGACATCGTAGGCGTGGTCTCCGCCCAGCAGAAAGGCTCCTCCTCCTTATGGTTTGACATCACAGGTGAGTGCTTGGATGCTGTATGAATTTATGACCATATTCAATGGGAAAAAGTGATTATGTCTCAGAAATGTTAATGCCGTGATGAGTAACTAATAAGGAATTCCCTATATTTTGTCATAGTTATTAATGACGCTGTTCTCCTTCAGTAATTATTAGTTAACTAATAAGGGACTATCATAGACCTATATTTGCTATTACTCACTGAGTAGTTAATCTTATGTCCATATTAGTCATTAGTAGTAGCTGTAGTGTTAATGTAGAACTACTTATTAGTCATGCATTACTTCCTGCATAGTTACCTATTAACGACAGACCATTATTCTAAAGCCTTACCAAAATTTCAAATCTTTTTTACGTTTTAAAATTCTGTGTTTTCGTCAATAATTGTACTGATTTCTAGTAAAATCTTGAAATATATATTTATAACTGGATTTGTATACTGGTAGGTTTAGGCTGTAGTTGGTTTACAGGTTAATTAGGCCAAATATTTGCATATAATGGTTCAGAGTTGCTGGGAATGTTTGTGGTTCACTGCATGATTTGTGGCATTGTATTGCTATCTTTTGCCATTCCACGGTCACCATGGCGATTGCTTGCCGCTGTCTGTATCTATGGTGATGTAAGGTTTGTATACACACAAACAAACAACTAATACAGCTGAAATAGTGGATCGTAAAGAATATTATATTAAATTATATTATAAACCAAGTATCAAAAAAAACAAAACATACCAAAGAATGCCGGGATGGTTATTATATAATATTATATTATGTATACGCTATTAGAAAGTGTGAATTGAAATAATGCTTTACAGTAATATTAATACAGTTATGACGTTGCTGATCTCTTGATCTGCTCAGATTTGCAGCATGCATGCGTTTGGTGTGTTCAGATACCTTCTGTTTGCTTCAGCAGCACCTGCTCTGCACTCTTTCGCTGCTCTGCCTCTCTTTTTCTCCTCCTCTTCTGGAGTCACAGGCCACTTCCTCTTTATTTCTTTTATCCTTCGACTCTTCATTCTTTGCTTCTGTTCTTCTATCTCTCTTCCATCCTCTCTTCCTCTCGCTCACTCTCTCTCTTTTTCTAAATGCTTCGTATGGGAAGGTCCACGCTCCTTCCGCGAGATGTTCTATATACTCCAGACCGCTTGCGGCAGGAACTGTTCTACAGAAGGTATCTTTACCAGTTCAGCCGAACTCTTTTCCTCTTTTCTTTTTCTCAACTCCTCTCTCTGTCTATGTGGTTCCTCTCTTTCTCTTTTTTTTAATTCTGTATTGTGATCTCTGCCTCTGTCTTTAACTCTCTCTCTACATGTCCAGGGCTCAATGCAAATTTATTTTCCCACCATTTACTTTGAGCCTATGTTTCTAATAAATAAAGTTGTTACAACACCAACACTGAAACATGAAATTTCAGTGTTTTCAATTCACATGTTTAACATTCACAATGTTAAAACATTGCAAAAAAAACAAACAAAGAGCCAATAATGAAATAATTTCAAGCAATAACACAGAAAAATACAAGACAACAGTAACAATAAACAGTGCTTTTCAGGTAGTATTCAAGAAAAGAATAATCAAAAGTAAAATAACAATCCACAGTCTTCGGTGTGTTCAACAGAAGAACTTGAGAGTGAGTTAATGATGACTGTATTGATTTGGGAGTGTACTGTCCCTTTAAGGTTTATTATGCCACTGTCACTTTAAGACTCACTTAACTTAATACTTCCCAATGTGATTTTTAAAATAAACCATTTTCTTTTCCATCTTATAATGCTGTAGTGGACAAAAACAGACCAAAATGTACATTGACATCTTATAAAAACCTGCGAACGATAAAATTAGGGAATGATGCAGAGACAATTGTATCAGGTCGGTCCTTTTTATCTAGCCCTGGTGTCTCTCTTTCTACCTGACTGTCTGTCTTGTCTTTGTTCTCTCTGCATGTTTATCTCTCTCTTTCAGTGATTCTATTTGTCTCTTTCCTCCCTCTGTCTGTCCCTCTCTCTATATTTATATAAGTTCAGCAGAACTGCTCTTGCTCTGTTGCCGTTTAACCATCAGCTAGCTCTGCTTTCCCATCATCCCTTGGTGTTGTGCTGTGTTGCTTAAACGTGATTGGTTGGGATGTGAATTTGAGGACGTGTTTCACAAATGTGATTTAAATGTGCGTTTGTGTGTGTGCTTAGCATTTACTGTGGAGTGGTGATAATGGTTTAATTCCTGCTTCCAACCGTGTGTGTGTGAGTTTGTGTTTTGTTTATGAGCTACCTAAAACCCTCCTGGCAGTCGTTGACCCAGCCTTATCATCTGCGGCCTGATTAAATGCGTCATTAAACAGCCAATCGAGTGTGCATAAAGGTCAAGGGTCAGCCCAGGGTTAGCTTGCCAGACGAGAGAGCGTGTGTGAGGACAGCGAGGGTGGACGGTGATGAATGAAAGGGTGTGTGTGTGTATGTAAGTGTATCTCTCCACCAGGTGTTACAGCAACAGGCGGCACGAGATGATTAATGCGCCCTGGGTAGAACGAGTGTGAAGAGGAAGCATAGCACCCTGCCAAAACACACTTTCACCTCTGTTCACACGCACAGGGGTTCAAACACTACCTGACCTGCGTCTTAAAGGGACAGTTCATCTATAAATGACAATTCGCTCTCCCTCATGTTGTTGCAGAAATACGTTTTTTTTTGTATTATTATTACACGGCTCTCTGGAATGCTTGATTCTGATTGGTCAGTTCAGACATTCACAGACATTAATGTTAAAGCACTCTTCAGTGGCGTTTTTAATGGTTAAATGTTATGCTTTTAATGGCCGGTCATTTTAAGTGGTGCAAAGAATAGCAGAAGTAATATTAAATTTGTGGAATTTATTGCATATTATTGTTCAATAAATACAAAACGCTTCCAAAATACTTCCAAAAAGTATCAGCTAATAATAAAATTATTTAATACAAATATGTTACAAACAGACACATGGCATTTAATTTAAAATGAGTAATGCCAAAAGTGTGTTATTTAAGTCTTGCCTGTGGTGGAGGGTAAGATTTACAGTCATTGATAACTGAAATTTCTGTTTGTTTCTCACACAAAGTTATCATGAGATTAAACTATTTGTATGGTGCATTTTAGAGCTTGGCAGCTTGTGGTCTATTTTTGTTTTGTGCAAAAGCACAATGTGAGCAATCCGTGAACTAACATCTGTTGCGTTGCATGGAAGAAAGGTTTGGATTGACGTGAGAGTTGGTAAAAAATTAAAGAGATTTCATTTTTGGGTGAGCTGTCCCTTCTAGTCCTTCACTGTGTGCTAACAGTTGTTTCTTCAATCCATATCTTTGGCTTGCCTTTCTTCTGTAGGTGTTAATAGTCTGTGCACAGCCGAAGCACTCTTTCCTCTTGGTCGAGTCTAGAGTGTTGTGTGTTTGTGGGCTGTATGTGTATGACTCTGTTTGTTTAGGATAAAAATGGAGGAATCTTTTTATATCACTTCAGAGTACCACACACACACACACACATACATATGAGAGTCTACATGTCTTCATATATTGTGTTAGTGTTTTGCATATGTGAGATGTCTTTATATGTGTTTTAAGGATATATTGCATATGTTGGGGGTGTGTGTGTGTGTGTTTTGTGTGCATTGCATATGGGAGATGTGTGTTGTGTATTTGCTGTGTGTGTGTGTATCTGTGGGTTTAATGAGGAAATCCCATCCTACATATGTTTAGCACTTCCAAACCCTGTATCGCCCCCATCTGGTGTACATGAGTACTGCAGCGGTGTGAGTTTGAGTCTGTGTGCTTGATATCTGTATATCTATATATGTGTGTGTGTCTGTGCGAATCTCTGTGTGTGTGTGAGAGAGACGTATCCATAACATTCAGAGAGTTCTTGTGTTTAATCATGTTTTCTCTTCTGGTGTAAGGCGGTGATGTGGACAGTATGTTTGACGTTGAGAAAGGTGTCGGGACTATCATCATCGCTAAACCTCTGGACGCAGAGCAGCGATCCTTTTACAACCTTACTGTGGAGGTTACAGATGGGACTAATATAGCATACACTCAGGTAAACACACACACACGAATAAATATAAATAAACATGCACTGACACTTTAAACATGATCCAAACACACTCATGCATTTTTGTATTGTATAATTAATATAATTATTCTTAAATGCTTCTATTGTCCTCATTTGCAATTTGTTTTGGATTAAAAAAAATTATAATAATAATGTATAAAATGGATGATTGAACACACATATATATATATATATATATATATACACACACACACACACACATACAATTGTGATTAATCACATTCAAAATAAAACTTTTGGTTACATAAGATATAAGGTTTAAATTTATTATGGATTTGTATAAATACAGGCCCATGCTTCTATGTATTTAAGAAGAATGTTATTTTTATATATTAAATATGTTTATATATAATATATATATAATTTTAGTTTATATATAAGTTTATATATAAAATATTTGTATATACATGTAAATATTTTGAAATATATACTGTATGTATGTGTATTTCTATATATATAATAAATAAACACAGTACACATACATTTATTATGTAAACTAAAACTTTTGGATGCAATTAATCTTGATTAATAATTAGCCAGCACAATTTATTTAGGAATTTGTAGTTATAATTTCTCTCCACCTGTACGCATTTCTTTTTTATTGGTGGTTTCTATTAATCATATTAATATTTTATTTAAATGTAATATAATTTGTTATAATAATAATAATATACATTTTATTTAAATTAATATTATTGCTTACAAAATGTGTGTATATATATATATATATATCCGTATTAATTCATGTGTATAATACGCATTTCTCTCCACTTAATTTTTAGATATCATATATAGTTTTGGGGTTTTTTTTCTCTTTATTTTTTGCATTGGTTTACTTTCTTTGAATACGGCCGGACATGAGGCATAATATTTCTTCCTATCTTTTGGAGCAGCTCTTGTCTTTTACACACTTCTGAAAGTGTCTCGGGAGGAAGCACACTAGGTTCTGGAGCAGAGTTAGTGTTTGTCCGCTTGACAGCAGCTGTTTAGTCCATGATTGATGCTGATGTTTGATGCTGAGGGTTTGATTGATAACGTCTCTCATCGTTCAGATTGCCTATCCCTGATGTCAAGGTCCCGTCGGATTGATAGCTCCGTCGCCATGGATACGAGCCTTTTTCAGTGCAATATGTCCGTGAAGGTCAGAGTTTAAAGGACACAATCCATCCTGAAAGGAAAAATGTGGGAGAGTGAGGAAAAAAATGAATGATCGATCTGTTTGTCTTTCAGAGTAGAAGCTGCTGCAGGGATAGGATGAGCTCTCACATTCATTCAGTTTGTATATATCTATATATATACAAAGCAAATTAAAATATACACATGCATGCACTCATTCAAATTCAGTCAGTTGTGTATATTTTGGATGCAAATGCACTCCTTTAAAAATACAAAGTGCAAACACACACACACACGAGTGCTAGAGGGAGGTCAGAGAAGGGACAAATGGGGAAAAAATTATTGTATTGCTCTCCGAGACCTGTTCTCTATTTAGAAAGCACCATCTTTCAAACACTTTCATACTCAAATATACATTCATTCTCACACACACACACACAGATGGAGCTCAGTGTGTCTCCGCGAGCCCGAGTGTGAGACGGAAGTGCACGTCTGTTATTACTTTATAATTAGATCAGCTCGTGTGTTTAGATGTCGCAGACACTCTCCTCTGACCGCTGGGGCTATTAATACTAGTTAGAGACAACTGAGTATTTGCGCCGGTTTGTTTGTGCTTTAGCATTCAGTCAGCTTCCATTTGTTTGTACGCTCATGGTGTGTGCAAGTCACGTGATTTTCATTAAGTTGATTCCAGTTTTATCAGTATTGATCAGACTCGTATTAAATAAAACTCCTAAAACAAAAGAAAACATTGGTCGATACAAGGCTGCTTTGTCACTTAGATGGGATCTAAGTTACTAATATAATATACAGCGCTTGAATTTCATGAGCTTTCTTATCGAGTACAGTTAAAAAAAACAACACATTTTCAGATTGAGCAAACCTGGAACAACATTTGCAACTTAAAGAACATGCACACTGTACCATTTTTAGATGAAGCTTCCTTTTTTGTTTTTTAAGCTTATTTTAAGTTATTTTATTTTATTTTTTTCTCATTTTTATTTTTATTTCACTTTAGTTTTAGTAATTCCAGTAAAATGATCAAATATCTATAAAATGTATATTATTATTATTTTTGTTATTATTTCAGTGTATTGCCCGGGCAACATTTTATTTTTATTTATTTATTTATTTTTAATATTTATATTTTCTTTTCTTTCGAACATTTTCTTACTTCCTATGTTAACATTTTGAATTGCCTTTCATATTTAGTTTTAGTATTATTGTAAATTTAAGTAATAGTAATTGAGGGCTTTTTTTTGTTTTTTTGTTTTTTTTTTCTAATTGGTGTAATTTTTACATCACTTTGGTTTTATTAATTTTAGTATTTCAATTCTGATAACAAAAAAGAAATGTAATCATATTTTTATCGTTATCATGTTTTTATTGTGTTATTTTTTTAACCTAACCAAAACTCCCCAACAGCAATTTGATTGAGATTAATTATTTAAAACAGAGTTATCTGTTTTTTGCAAATGAACTCTTTATATTTAGTTTTAGTTAATAGTAGCAATACTTCTACTGAGAAGTTACATTTTATGTTGACTTCCTGTGAGTTTTTTCATATTTTTCTTCCCAGGTCCACATTACTGTTCTGGACAACAACGACAACGCCCCCGTTTTTTCCCAGCCCACCTATGACATCA
Source organism: Enteromius unitaeniatus (assembly GCA_032359435.1). Classification (NCBI taxonomy): domain Eukaryota; kingdom Metazoa; phylum Chordata; class Actinopteri; order Cypriniformes; family Cyprinidae; genus Enteromius; species Enteromius unitaeniatus. Next base: position 19,386 of record JAUMHI010001581.1, on the reverse strand, counting down.
CAATCACAGAAGACATGCCCCCGGATGCTGAGGTGGTTCAGGTGTTAGCGTCTGACCGCGACGAGCGTCACCGTTTGACCTTTAGCCTCCAGAGCAGCGTTGACCCCAGCAGTATGCGGCTCTTCCGCATCGACCCCAACAATGGAATCATCTACACAGCTCGCAGACTGGACCACGAGAGCCGGACACAGCACATCCTCACCATTATGGTAACTCAGATTGCTACAAATAATACCACATAACCAGTGCACCACATCAGCCACATAATAATGCACTGTCTAAAACACTTTTGAAATGCAAAGCAATGCTATGGAAACCATTATCTTGATTTGATTTAGTAAACAGCAATCATTTACACATTTTTTGGTAAATTAAAGATAGTTTTACTATTTTCATTATTTGAATGATATTTTTAGTTTTCATTTTATAATTTTTTCTTTGATTTGTTTTAAAATATGAATACTTGAACATCATATTTTATTTGATCTTATTTCATTTTATTGTATTTTTGAGAGAACTTTGTGACTCTCTCTGGATAGATAAAGCAGCAGAGGTATGGTTTGATTAGTGTTGGTAGTTTGTCTCTCTCCTGTCTCTCTTTCACGCTCTCCATGCTTGAGTGCAGGTATGACAGGAACAGGAGATTGCTCCTTGTGCTTTGGCAGCCGTCACTAGTTTAATGTCGTCTGCACCTGTGTCGTTTCTCCACTGTGATCTAATTATTGATCTGATCTGTATCACTCCTTGTTTCCGCACTCCCCTGACGAGAGTGAGAGACTGTGAGTGTCATATCTAATAAGCACAAGGATATTCCTGCTGCCTGCAAACAGATGAAATTTGTTATTATAATCCAGAGAGAGATGTTATCCACTCCGTCTGGCAGAGAGCAAGTTTGTTTTGTATGTATGAGTTTGTGTGTGTGTTGCTGTTTCCTTGTGTTGGATATTGCTGTCTGTCTCAGACAGGGAATTAATTTTTGTTTCTTTCTACCACTCTCTTTATTTTACCTCCTTTACTTACCTTCTATATTAGGTGAAAGATCAAGAGTTCCCGTACAGACGTAGTCTTGCTCGTGTCCTGATTGGTGTAGAGGATGTGAATGACCATGCCCCTCTTTTTACCATGGTGATGTATGATGGACAGGTGTATGAATCAGCGGCACTGGGATCAGCTGTTCTCACAGTCACTGCACTCGATAAGGACAAGGGCCAGAATGCACAAATCAGTTACAGCATCGACTCAGGTATGCACACCCTCACACACATTACCTGACAAAGGTAGGACACACACTTCACTGAATTTCTCATGATCTTTACTTAACTTTTGAATAAATTGGTTTTGGATTTGTGTATACGTTTAACATTACCTATTCTGTTAAATTAAATTAATTACATGCATGTACACACATATTGTTTGGCATTTTTGTCACGTTTATTTCCCCCATAAATTTCATTATTTAAATTATTGTTCTAAAATTATGAAAACTTTTACAATTTGTACTATTTTATTCACACACATAATGGCAAGCATGCATACAATGTAAGTCATAATGACAAATCTATGTTCTTTTATACAATAACATGTAAGCTAATACAGCATATTTGTACGATCTTATTTTTCTTATACTCGTTATTTTCTTTTTCAATTTAGGGAACACGGGAAACACTTTCCGGATTGATCCTGTTTTGGGCATCATCTCATTGGCTCGGGAGCTGGACCTGTCCAACATCGGTCACTACATCTTGTCAGTTAAAGCAATGGATAACGGTTCTCCAGCATTGTCTTCAACAGCTGTCGTCCGAATCGCAGTCACCCTGTCCGATAATGCAGGTCCCAAGTTTCCCCAAAGGGAATATCAGGCGGAAATATCAGAAGGTGTTGCTACTGGAACTTCAGTCATCACAGTGAACGCTCTAAGTCTGTCCACACTCACCTATGATATTCGCCATGGCAACGGTCATCGGACATTCCGCATCAATCAGTACAGTGGAGTGATCACTACACAAAAAACACTAGACTTTGAAACTGTTTCCTCCTACGTGCTAATAGTTACAGCAAGCAACATGGCTGGACAGGCCTCAAATGCTACAATAACAGTTACAGTTCTTGACCAAAATGACAATTCTCCAGTCTTCCAACAGCTGCGGTACCATGGAAGCATCAGCGAAGGTGCTGGGCTTAACAGTGTTGTGCAAAGTGAGAATGGTCAACCGCTAGTCATACGAGCAAGTGATGCTGATCGCAACCATAATGCCCTTTTGGTGTACCAAATCATGGAAGAATCGGCCAGGCGCTTCTTTGCAGTAGATGCCGGCACTGGCTCTATAAGGACAATTGCTCAGCTTGACCATGAAACCACTCCTACATTCCGCTTCCATGTTAATGTCCGAGACAGCGGACAACCACAGCTCTCAGCTGAGCGTCCTGCAGAAGTGACCATCGAGGTGCAAGATGTCAACGACTGCCCTCCTAAGTTTTCCCAAGATTCCTATGAAGCTGTTCTTTTGCTCCCAACTTATGAAGGTGTGGAAGCCCTACAAGTTTTTGCTACCGATCCCGATGGTAATGGCCAATCAGAGCTCACCTACTCGTTGACCGATGGTAGCATAGAACATTTCAGCATTGAGCCAAGCAGTGGACTGTTGACCGTAAGAAACAGTACTTTTAGCAAAGAACGATTCCGGTTTAATGTCCGTGTTTCAGACGGACGCTTCTCCAGTACTGCCCTGGTTACTGTCCTGGTGCATGAGGCTCTTGACAGTGGCTTGGCTTTTACTCATAATACCTACAGTGCCAATATTGAGGAGAACAATGGTAATGTGACCACAGTTGCTGTCGTTACAGCACTAGGCAACAAGTTGAATGAACCCTTGCGTTATACTTTGTTAAATGCAGGTGGAAAATTTCGCATAAGGCCAACATCCGGTGCCATTGAAACTGTCGGAGTCCCTTTGGATAGGGAAGAGAAGGAAGAATATGGACTTTTGGTACAAGCAGGCCGTGAAGAAGATCGCCTCCGTGTTGCAAGAGCATTGGTCCGAGTCCAAGTCAGCGATGTCAATGACAATTCTCCAGTTTTTGTTGGATTACCATACTATGCTGCTGTGCAAGTGGAAGCGGAGCCTGGGACGGCGATATTTCAAGTGACAGCGGTGGACCGTGACAAAAGACAAAATGGAGAGGTGAACTACTTTCTGCAGGATGAACTGGGACATTTTGAAATGGACCGTCTGAGTGGTGAGCTTCGCTTACGGAGAGCTTTCGAGGCTGATCTCTCCAGTGTGGAATATCAGGTTCTGGTATTCGCCCGTGACATGGGAACACCACCTCTTTCCTCTTCAGTCACTTTTCCTGTCACAGTGGTAAACAGAGCAATGCCAGTGTTCGACCGACCATTCTACTCAGTGAAAGTGAGCGAAGACATACCAATATGGACTCCAATACTGGGAATAAACGCAAGTAGCCCAGAAGGCCAGAGTGTCCTTTACACAATCACACATGGTGACCCAGGAACACTCTTCTCCATTGGATTTGACACAGGTGTTATCAGTGTCATCGCTGCCCTGGACTATGAGACCAACCCTTCACACAGACTCATCGTTAGAGCAACGGACTGCCTCACAGGTGCTCGTGCTGAAGTGGATGTTGAAGTTACTGTTTTGGATGTCAACGACAACCCTCCAGTCTTCGAGCATCCCTCATACAAAGCTGTAATTTCCGAATCCGCCATGATTGGCACTGCAGCCTTGCAAGTTCTCGCAACGGACAGCGACTCTGAGAAAAACGCTGCTGTCCGGTACCAAATCATTCCAGACCGCACCAACAGCACAGACCACTTCCACATCGACAGCAGCAGTGGTCTAATTCTGACAGCTCGCTCCTTGGACCATGAGACCATCCAGCGCTATGTGTTTCTTGTCAAGTCAGCAGATAATGGCTTTCCCCCACTGAGTAGTGAAGTGTGGGTCACAGTCGATGTCACAGACACAAATGACAATGCTCCAGTATTTAACCAACTCCTCTATGAAGCCTCCATCAATGAGTTGGCACCAAAAGGCCACTTTGTAACATGCATCCAGGCCTCTGATGCAGACCGCTCAGATGCAGAACGCTTGCAGTATGGCCTGGTGTCTGGAAACGAAAGGATGTTGTTTGAGCTTGATGCTGCCTCAGGTGTCCTTACCCTGAGTGGCCAGAGACGCATGCAGCGCATGCCTTCCACCATCACCCTAAACGTAAGTGTGTCCGATGGAGTGTTTACCAGTACTGCACAAGTGCACATTCGGGTAGAGCGAGCTAATCTACATGCCCCCCAGTTCACTCAGGGCTTGTACGAGGCAGATGTACGGGAGAACGCACCATTGGGATCAAAGGTCATTGCAATCAGGGCACAAGATGCTGACCCTGAACCATTTGGGGATTTGAAGTATGTGCTGCTCTCAGATTCCGCTCGGGACTTGTTCAGTATTGATGGCAATGGACAAATTACAACTCTTGAACGTTTAGACCGGGAAGAACAAACTGAGATGGTGCTTTCCATTGCAGCTGTGGATGCTGGTGGCCGATCTGGATATTGCAGTGTCCGGGTTACCATACTAGACGAGAATGACAACGCTCCACAGTTTGGTGCCTCAGAGTACCGTGCAAGTGTGCGGTCCGAGGTTGAACCTGGTACCCTTGTGACGCAAGTACAAGCTTGGGATCTAGATCAAGGTGCCAATGGACAGGTGAGCTACAGCCTGTACAGCGAAGCAAGCCTACAGGTTACTGAACTTTTGGATATTGACCCGGACAGTGGCTGGGTTGTGACCAAAGACAACTTTGCCCCATTGCGTGGATCTGTACTGTCCTTTTTTGTTAAAGCCTCTGATGGAGGGGTACCGATTAAACATTCCCTTGTGTCAGTCTACATACATGTTTTGTCTGCTGATGCCCACATACCTTCCTTCAGCCAGCCACAGTTCTCTTTTACCGTGCCAGAGGACATGGCCATTGGATCCTTGTTGGGAGCAGTGCATCTACATACCTCAACTAGCCACTCATCCTTACCTGTAAGCTTCTCAGTGGTGATAGGACAGACTCCAGAGAGTAACAGTGATGGAGTCTTTGTGGTTGACAAAGAAACCGGCATGATTAAATTAGACAAAGCACTGGACAGAGAGCAAACACCGGCTTATCATTTCAAAGTAATGGCAATGTTGCAGCAGGGACGTTTGGATGCAGTTTCAGCTGTGGATGTGGAGGTTAAAGTGCAAGATGTCAATGACAACAAACCAGCATTTGAGTCAGATAATTACGAGGCATCAGTCACAGAGGGTCTTTCTCCTGGGACTAGGATTCTGCAAGTACGAGCTTTGGATCCTGATTGGGCAGCTAATGGGCAGGTCACTTACAGTCTTGCTCCACCTGGGTTGCTTGGTGGCTCTGGCGGGGAGGACATTGAAGAGCATGGAGCCTACTTTACAATTGACAGTAGCTCTGGTTGGATATCAACACTGAAAGGGCTGGATCATGAACAGAGCCCTGCCCATAGTCTTACAGTCTGGGCATTTGATCTTGGAGATCCTGCTAGCCAGTCATCCTCAACAACTATAACTATAGCAGTGAGTGACTCCAACGACAACATGCCGCAGTTTCTTCAGCCCCGTTACTTTGGAAGTGTTCGTGAAAGTGATGCACCTGGTGAAGTGGTGGCAGTATTGAACACACGGGACAACGACAGCTCGCCTGGAAACCGACAAGTCACCTATCATATTACAGGTAAGAACTAAAACAATTGATACAATGCATGACCTTCAACACCACAAAAATCATGTTCATAATGATTTTTTGTTTTGTCTTATTTTCTAAGATTCTTAGAGTACTTTTTTGTTATATATTCAGTACATAATATTGTTTGACTGTTTTTTTCCCCCACTTCTTTTAAAGCCCCTATTATGGGTTATGAAAGATTCATATTTTGAGAGTCAAACAACAGGTTGACATGCATTCGATACAAGATCGAAAAAGCACTTTTATTTTCGTATAATATTTTTATTTGATTTGTTTTATGACTTCCAAACGATTCCTTCAATGATTAATTTTTCCAAACCCCTCCAGTGATTGGTCAGTTTTATTTTAAATCAGTGTTTATGAGTTTTTAACACTCCTAAAGCGACACCTAGTGGCAAAGAATTAAATTGCATTTTATTTCATTAAATTAACTTGTCTTAGCCTCATTTTACATATGCAAGTGACAACCATGCAGTCTCCAAAGACAAACGTTTTAGTAGAAAATCATCCATAAAGACAGGCCAACTATTTAGTAAATTCTCATTGTTTTGAATATGTTCAACAAGCACATATAGTGTACTGTACGTGTCCTTATACTGTTGGCCATGTACTGTATCAGTGTGCTAAACACTAAACACACACACATCTAAACACAGCCTGATTTTTTCAAGCCCTGTTCTGCATGCGAGCATAATGTAGAACAACGCTATTATGGAATGTCAGAAGTCCACAGTAATTACACCTCATTCATCCTCTCCTGATAATGGATTATTCGCTCTAGGGCGGCTAGCTGGATTTTGCGGGAGGACGTAGACTGACTTCTTGCTGGAGAGAAAAACCACACTTGTTTTATACAGATTTTATTAAAGCTGTGATGCAACCGCATGCAAATTACACCAGTGGGATTTGTGATGCGGAAGTGCATCACTTCGCGAACGAAACATAATACAGTGACATTTCCGAAAGCAGTGGTTTAGGTGGATAGAGTCTTTGAAAAGGGCAAAAATAAACCTCCTTATCAGCATCTCGCTCAGCCAGCTTTAAATATACCTTATACCTTATATTCAGCCAGTGTTGAACATCTTGCTTGGCGACAAGGAACAGATTGCACACATAAACACACACATACACACCTTGCACATGCTCCTAAGCAACACACACTTGTAAATTAGGCACTAAGAAACTCATAACATTGAATTAGGAAGCTGCCTTGTTCTATAATTCATGCCTTTTCACACACACACACACACACACACACACACAGAAACACACTTCTGGGCCTGAACAGAATTTCGATTAAGCTCAACCTTTATGCTGTGATCATGATTTAAACTGTGCTGCCACCAGCAGGAGCAGTATTTTTAACAAGATTTACCTCACACAACACTCAAGCTCGCAGCCTCTGACTCTTAACTAAATTACAGCTCACAACATTGAAACTAAAATAAACATTGTGACACTGGAAATTGTTTAGTTGCTTTTTGTTGGTGTACATTCTACTGAGGATTGTTTTCGGAGTATTGTCTTTCACTGCCATACCTAAGTATTATTTTACATTTATATATTTGGCAGACACTTTGGATAAAAAAGACTTATGGTGCAATAAGATACAATAAATAATAATAAGTAGTTCTTAATATTACCTAATGTATGTATCCTTATGTGTGTGTTTTATATATGTGTATATATATATATATATATATATATATATACACACACACACAGTTTTTGTCTAGTTTTTGTATAGTTTCAAAAGCTGAAATAAAAAAAAATAAAAATGAATCATTATAAAACACAAGAAAGCCTAAAGTCTCCTATTGTTAGTATGTAAATAAGTGCACTTTTGTGACGTTTTTATATCATTTAAAGTCTAAAATATTAATTTCATTGATTGTAATTGCATTGAGAACTATGCAGGCATCAGAAAGAAAGTCAAACTGCGTTATATCTTCATAAAAATGAGTGAACTATCCCTTTAATTAAATGGTAGCCCACGGCATGCAAACTAAAGTAAACTTTGTGACATGAACCCTTGTTTAGTTTGCATGTATTCTACTGAGAATAGTCTCTCCCAGTCTCCTTCCCTACAGTCCACACTTTAATAACGTTTAAATCCTCTAGTTCAAGACAAACTCAAAGGTCAGACAGACTCTAATACACTTTTCACAGCCCAGCGGCACAAACTGGCTCAGAGATCTGCTGTACCATAATACACACCGGAGGGTGGAAAGAGACAAATATACAAACAGATTCCAGTTACCCAAAAGTCTTTATTCTCTTTAGGAAGCCAGAGCATTATGGGTAAATTCACCTCTCAGGGTATTTTACTGCTGTGTTCAAGAGAGCACAGAGCAATTAAACAGTAAACAGTTACTCTATGGTAGTTAATTGGATAATTTGAACTTTTATTTAGAGGTTCTTTGCTGAAAGTCGTTTAAAGCTTTATAAAGGATATCTTAAACCATGTTAGACCAGAGCACTATATATCTCAGCTTAACAATATAGCGCTGAATATCCCCGCCGTAAAAGCTACGATTTAACAGCCGTTAAATAGCTCTTCATGTTGCTGCCTCGTAAAGGTGAAAGGTCATAGCAGAAAGGCTAATTGACCAGAACTGACTGGAAATGGCTGGAAACACATGAAGAATGAAATATGATCTTTGAGGTCTGTGTTGGACTAGATAAAGTACCAAGTATAACAATTCAAATCAAATTCGAATACAATTTTATTTCCCAGTCCTATGTGACCAGCTGTAAGCTTGTATATGTGTAGAATTATGTGCATGTCATATTTTTGGGAATTTGATGTGTCGTCATGCAGTTAAGTACATACTATAAAATATTATTGCAAGGTAATAAAACATTTTTCTATTTGAATATATTTTAAAATAGAATTTCATTTGGGATGGCAAAGCTGAATCTTCAGCATCGTTCAGTCACATGATCCTTCAGAGCTGATATTTCTTCTTATGTAAATGGGTGTGCTTCTTAATTTTGTTTAGAAACAGTGATGCTTTTTTAAATAAATAGTTCTAAAGAACAGCATGTATTTGAAATAGACATATTTTGAAATGTTCACATGTTACAGTACACTTTAAGTCATTTGCATGAGACGGTATGTGTTTTTAAAAAAACAAAACACATTTAATTACTATGCTATGATACTTGTGTTGACATATTATTTTTTATTAATTTTTTTTTTTGTATTTTTACTATATAATATAGTTGTATTCTGACTACGGTCGGTTTTACAGAGCCCAAATACATTGAAGCCATGAGTGTGCATGAAAAAAAGCCTGCAAGAAAATGAAATGCAAGAGAACAAGCTATATCTATGAAGCACAGAAAAAGCATGCAGTGTGTGAAAGTCATGCTAAACACTCCCTCAACACGATGAGCGAGAGCGTGGGCTGAGAGAAATGGAGTCGGAAGTCGTCCAGGCCTTTGTTGATGCGCCTCTGATAGAAGCTGTTCTGTGTTATCAGCCTCCAGCTGAGTTAAATTACACTCTTTATTAGATGAATAAGGCAGCGTGTGTTTGTGCTATGAGTGTACAGTAATTGGATGCTTGTCAACGCGGCTGCTTTGATTATAGAGTCGTTTCTATTTAACTCTCGCTCACTCTCGTCCTCATTTTTTCTCTCTTTCCACCTCTGTCTGCTTGAGATTTAAAACATGACCTGTCCTAATGAGCCAGGTACGGCTGCCAACCCTGTGATAAATCAGGAAGGCTGTTATGAGGACCTAATTGATGGCAGTGTTGATAATTTAAATGTTAATATAAAGAACTGATTATTATAGTTCATACTAATGAGTATGCCATCATTGAGAAAACTAATGGAGGTTATTAAAACTGCAGATAATCCTGGAAGCAAGCGTGTGCTGCGTTACAATCTGTAGTGGATTTTATTGCTACTTAAATTGTCACAGACTATTGAGAGAGTAACTGTCCGGTATAATCTCTTGTGTGTGTGTGTGTGTGTGTGTGTGTGTGTGTGTAGGTGGAAACAGAGGAGGGGTGTTTGCTCTCGGGTTGGTTCAGGGAGAATGGAAACTGTACGTTAAACGGCTGTTAGACCGCGAGGAGCAAGAACGGTACCTCATCAATGTCACCGCAACAGACGGACTCCATGTTTCCACGGCAAGCGTAGAGGTCATGGTCATTGACACCAACGACAACAGCCCCGTCTGTGACCCGGTGAGTAAAAACCCAAAAGTTCATTTGGGGGAAACATGTAAGAGTCATTAGAGCTGGTCCTCCTGCTGTTTTTCAGTCGGGTAAAAATCTAATTAGTGCAGTTTTTTGACAGTTTCAAATCTACATGGTAAACATGAATGATTACAAACCAAAGCCAGGAATTTTTTTGGAGCCAGTGAGTCCACTTACTGCAGCCAAGATGTGCAGGGGAAATCATCTATGAGCATAAAACATGACCTTGTTGAAATAAGGTCAAGCTGAAAATCAGGCCAGTCAGGGGGAATTTGGGTTGTGCCTTAAAACTTTAGATTTTGGAGCATTAGACATGTATAGAAACTATAGGCAAAATGTATATACATGAAGGGAGTTTTTTGGATTACGGTTGCATTTGAACTAAAATGTCCAAAAGTGTTTGCATTGCAACGTGTTGATTCCAAAACCAAACATTCAGATGTGCCCGAAAACTTTCCAATCTGTACTTGAAATACAACTACTGCTGCCAAAATTCAAATACTGCTGCATTCAATTCAAACTTTCAGACATGCCTGTGATGGCCAAAGATGATTGCATTGAGAGTTTGACTGTGCCTACGATGGCCAAAAGCATTTGAATGTCCAAAACTGTTCAAATGAGAATATTCAGATGTGCCCGTGATTGCCAAAAAATGTCTGAATGCACCCATGCAGGCCCAAAATGATTAAATCAGATGGTTGTACATGCCTGTAATGAATAAAAGAAAAAAGAGTGAATTGAATGTAGGAGAGTTGATGCACCTGTGATTGTCAGAAATGTTCAAATTAGATGTTCTTCCATGCCTATAATGGCCCAAAATATACATACCTGTTAATGCCAAAGTGATTGATTTGATTATTTTTAAGGTACCTGCACATGAAAGCTAACATTATCCAATTTAATGTTTAAATGGAGAAAAAAGAAAAAAAAAATTCTACATGCAATGTTTCTGCATGCATGCACTGTACGATCCTGGAAAATTTTCAAAATATGATTCTGAAATCACAGTTTCAAATGTATGTATGATCGCCAGATATGATTGAATTGAACATTTTAATATGCCTTCAAAGGGGGAAAATAATTAGCATGCACTCGTTTTGCCCAAGTTGTTCAATTCAGATCATTCATATTTGCCTGTAACAGTCAAAAATGACTGAATTATGGGAGGGGTTTACAGACCTTAGGATTCAAATTTATTCAAACCAACTGTTTCGAAATTATTCTAATATTAAATGCATATTCTGAGAAAATGACAAAGTGTTCTGACCTTATAGATGCATTTAAACCTGTTGTAGGGGACTCCAGCCCAATATTAGGACACTTTAAAATACCACATGACCTAATCTTTAATAAAGACCCACAGAGTCCTTTACAGTTTCATTAAAACCAATACAATTTCCATTATAAACCAGTAAAGCCATAAAAAAAAACTAATCAAGAATTGAAATCAATTATTCAAATGCGCCTTCTAAGTTCAAACGGTTCGTTAATTTAGGATTAGTCCTGCAGACCTCAGTGTTTAAAAAACATTTTCATTTCACTCTTCATTTTTGGCACTGAACACGAGGAAAGAAGAGCTCTTAACAGCACACGCCAACCTGAATTTGAAGCCCAGAGCTGATCTGAGCTCTATAATGAGTGTGTTTGTGCCTGCAGGCCGTGTACTCGGTGTCCGTGTCTGAAGACGTCGCCATAAATAAGCAAATCCTCCGGGTCAAAGCCACAGACGCTGACGCGGGCGCAAACGCACAGATCCAGTTCTCCCTGTTCGGTTTCGGAGCAGAAGACTTCATCATACACCCACACACAGGTTTGTGAGTCCGGCCCTGAAGAAACGACCCTGCCTATAATGCTGCTGTTTGCTCATAAGTCTCTCTTTCTGTTGTTGTTGTGTAGGCGAGCTGAAGACAGCCGCGGCGCTGGACCGTGAGAAGGTTGCTCAGTACTCTCTGGTTGCCCGTGCGACGGATGGCGGTGGATTGTGGTGCGAGGCTGAGATTGTGGTGCTTCTTTTGGACGTGAATGACAGTCCGCCGATGTTTAGCATGCCACATTACACTGCTAGCGTCTATGAGAACACCGCCACCAAAGCTCTGCTGACCCGAATACAAGCCGTAGACCCTGATCTGGGTATGAGCATGTCATTATGATGCGTTTGAGCTGAGATACCTTGAAAAATGTACAATTTTAGTTAACTAGATTACTGTATATTAACTGCTGATATCGGTACGTGACAGATAATAATTGGACTGTGTCCTATGGTGTGACATTAACATATGACATGATAAAAGTGTATCT
>JAUMHI010000682.1:0-10003 GCA_032359435.1 Enteromius unitaeniatus | reverse complement strand
GGGAAGGCGTACGGATACATATGCAACAATGTTTATTGGAGACACACACAGAGTGGAACAGGCAGCAAGGTCGATAATGGCAGATGGGGATATCAGAGGCAACAGCAAGAGAATAAACAGAGTTTGTGGCAAATGGTCAGGCGATGAGGCGAGTCCAATCCAGAGGCAAGAGTGAGAGTCCGAAAGCAGGCTTGGGTCCAGATCCAGGGAGGCAGAGAAACGGAGCGAAGAGCAGGTGGCAGAGAGGGCCACCGGGGTGGAGCAGATGGCAGTGAAGCCCACCGGGGCGGAGCAGGCGGCGGAGACTTCCTTCTGGACGGAGCAGGCGGTGGAGAAAAAAAGTGGTCAGAGATGACACTCTTCTAGACCGACTAGAAGGTGAATATGCCCTTCGAGACCAGACAGGAATTGAATTCGCCCTACAAGACCAGACAGGGAATGGATACGCCCTTTGAGACCGACAAGGTTGTGAATACGACCTCCATGACCAGGTGAACCACGATTCTGAGACCTCCTTGGGTTGAGCAGCCACCAGAGGGGCCTGGGGCTGGAACCGACATCTCCAGAGGTAGTGCAGCCTCTGGCAGACCCGATGGAGTCTCAGAGTCACACACAGGTTCCGGAGGTTCTGGCCATGGGGCCTCACAGTCTTCGTGGAGCGCGGGTGAATTAGGTGACTGAGGATCACAGACCGGGTCTGGCGGATCCGGCCACTCAGGATCCGGATTACAAAGAGGGTCTGGCGGATCCGGCCATTTGGGATCAGGATCACATACTGGGTCTGGCGGATCCGGCCACCATGAGTCAGGGTCAAAGGCCTCAGATAACTCGACTGGCTGTGGAACCAGGACTGTCTGGACTCGACACGACCCCACATATCCTGTTACACCCACGACCCCTCGGGCCGTGGTGCAAAATCGACGCCTCCTGTGAGAGGATCAGGAACCACTGGGATGGCCAACTGTCCTCCTAGCTGTAGCCCTGTACCCCACTGATCATCACTCAGCCCCTCTTGCTGAGTTATGGTGCCAGCGTCCTCTGCAGGCGTTTTGGGAACCACCGGTGTGGTAGACAGCTCCCCTAGCTGTCTTTTGGTAGCTGGTTGAGCATCACTCAGCCCCTCTCGCTGAGTGATGGCTCCGGCGCCCTCTGTGGCACCTCGGGAAATTATAGAGGGAAAGTAAGAACATTAAACATTTTTATTTATGTCGTTTTATTTCAGTTTTATTTGTATTTATTTATGTAATGCAGTATGCATCGATGAATTATAGTTTTGACTGTCATGGTGTTCACAATCACTAACGTTATATTGGACACTTTTTTTGCATTTGAATTCTGACTGCAGACATTAAAATGATCCAGTATTTTTGAGGGCACCGTTTTGTATTATTTTATTTTTTATTTTTTTGCCTTTTTGACTGTATGCTGCTTGCTTTTTTTATATTTGGTAGGCTATTTCTCTTTATTTTCTCAGATTTATCTAGCATTATGTTATTTTGTCATCATAATTTTCTTTTAGGCAGTTAAAAATGTCTCTTATGAACCTTGATTTACATTTGATCACATTGTTTTATAGTTTATCGTTTTTGGGCGGGTATTTAAGAGCTTTTGGGCTGGAAATTGTCCATCCAATCTGGCAACACTGGTGCCCACACACATCATACACAAACTCGCGAACGTTATAAAGCGGACCAAATGCAGACTAACAGAACATTGGCAACGTCCAGAGGATGTCCCCTGTTTGCTGGGATGTACCGACAGCATCGTGAATTGGTAATAGGATGGTAATGGAATTATGTGCATACGACGTTGTGGTTACGTTGCCAATTGGTAAGTCATGAAATTACCAAAAATGACAAATATCCCAGCAAACACAAAACGCGACCACATGTGCGATGGTATATTTACTTTGTGAGGAGAATCTAAAGCAGGCTCTTGCAGCACACGGACGTGCAACCACTTGCATTTTTTCCCAGTGGAAACAAAAAGGCAGACGGCGTGATTTGGTCTATTTTTTTTTGTGTGTCCACAAAACTCATGCAGGGGGCCCGTGGACGTCCTGCCAAAGGCCCACACTAAGTTCGTGCAAACACTGTCTGAAGGGAGAGTCGTGGAGAAGCTAGCTATATCTCTGTATGGCTCTGGCAGTAGGTTAATATAGCCAGCCTATCAAAGGGCGTAAAAGTAATATGTGAATGCTTATTTTTAGTTGTCTCTGATCATTCAATTGACATTAGAATCTAATAATAGGCTACCTTTCGATTTTGTTGTTTCAACGAGCTAGCAGCTTAAAGTTAACCATGACACTGAAATGAATGATGGCTGAAAGTTTAAAAAATATTTATTATTTAAAAAATGTCATGACAGTACCAAAATGCTCATTTATTTTATATTATGTCAGCACTTCTATCCACTAACGTTATCACATTTCAGAACATTTTATCTGTCATTCTTATAATTTGTAGTAACCATTTAGTACATTTAGTTTACGTATATTGATGTAAAAGCCGCGTTTTTAATTGGCATGCACGTGAACACTGGAGCGGATCTCCGTCTTTTACATTGCTTTAAGGTAAGTTTAGTCCCTAAAATTACACAAATGATACATAAAACTTTTCCTACATGCAATAGACACGCTTATGTTGAATATAATTTACTTTATAGAGATGGTTTAACGTTAGCATCTCAACCGCCAGGCCAACGTTTTGTCGGCTAACCATAGACTTAGATGTATTTTTGAAGGTTTTTGCTTTTAAATCACATATTATGTGTGAATGACAGGTTTTAGTTTTGCAAATATTTTTTTGCTGACAATTTGTCAATTGATAAATGGAATTAAACTAATTCATTTAATGTTAAAGTGCTGACTGTACTGTTAATCGGTTCACCTAATGTCACTAAGTAAAACCTCAAACATACACTACTGTTCAAACATTTATACATAAAAATACATAATCCTGTATGTCCTACAAGGCCATCTCCTTTAATTCTACATAATGAGAAAACGAGACACAGATGGTAAAAAAAGTACTGAGCACTGTGAATGTAAGATACTCGTGTTATATTTATAACAATAATTGCTGATGTTGGAAATGTATTTCAGGACAGTTCGTGAAAACAGATAAACAAGAAAAGCTTTGACCACTGGGACAGAACACCATTCCAGATCCACCTTCCACACCAGACTTCTCATGGATTGCTTTTACTAGCATATTATATTTTCGCTACAGAATTAGTTGCATGCATATATTAATCATGATTATGAACACGAATATTGCAAGAATATGGAATATGTCTTATTTTGGATATGAATGTTTATTGCACTTAAGCGTTAAATATTTATTTATATATTTCTCCCAAAACACCTACAAGCTAATTCACACTGCCATACTCCCAACAGGGTGAATACACTGACGAGGGTGGATTAGAACCCATGGCCTCAAAACACTAAACGAGTCATTCCATGAAAATGGCACAATTTGAGTCCCTCTCACCTCTTACCCAGGTAGCCAAGATGATCCGGCCCGATAACGGCACAAATCTGGCAAGCCGGAAGAAATAATTCGGCACGGATGCGGTTGCCAGAATCGGCCCGAGTATGCTGGCTCGATTCCGGCTGCCGAAACTGAGCCAACACTGCCAGTATTCCATGAATATTACACACACACACATGCTGTTCCTCCCTCAATGCCCCCCAGTAAAAATTACACCATATAAATGTACAAAATGAGACTTTATTTGAATTTATTGTAAAAAAATTACATCAACAAATGCATAAGAAACACTTTAGAACATCTAAGAACTCCCAGGAACTCAAGTGTATCCTAAAAGAGGGACAGAATAAATTAAAGAGAGGGACAAAGAGGGGACACATATTGAGAAATAGCCAGATGTCAGTGATCTCAGTGGTAAATGTTATATGGTATGTTATAATGTTCCTGATGCCTACATCAGGAAACCATTTCCTTTCTGGTTTTACGTAATGCATCTGTGGATCTGGTGTTGGGTCGACCATGGCTCTCTTCACGATCCTCAAATTCACTGGATGACACATGAAATTTTAAAATGGAGTGAATACTGTCATGCTAATTGTCTGACTACTTGCCAGAAACCTCAAGAATCTACCCTGAAGTGCTGTTCCACCACCGTCAAAAGCCCAGAGATCACTACCACAGTGGAGATACTCAGTGAGTATCATAACTATCTTGATGCCTTCAGTAAAAATGTCACCAAATGCTTACCACCACATCGGTATTGGGACTGTGCAATTGAGCTATTACCTGAAGCTAAACTTCCGAGAGGTTGTAACTCACCTTCCATATTTCAAAGTTTGATGAATGAAATTTTCAGAGACATGCTCAACCAGTTCGTTATCATATACATCGATGATATCCTGGTTTACTCACTTGACCTATCTTCTCACAGGCTCCACGTACTCAAGGTTCTCCAACGGCTAAGAGAATTGTCTGTATCTCAAAGCAGAAAAATGTGCCTTCCACTTATCAGAAGTACAGTTTCCTTGGGTACGTCATATCTCCAGCAGGCGTCGCCATCGAATCGGACGGAAAAGCCGTGAAAAAGCAGTACGAGACTGGCCCCTTCCCATGAATGTTAAAGCTCTCCAACGATTCCTGGGATTTTCTAACTTTTATCGCCGGTTCATCCAAGGCTACAGCCACATTTTAGCACCTCTCACCTCCTTACTTCAAGGAAAAAAGAAAACGCTACACTGGAATCCTTTGGCAGAAGCTGCCTTCCGCCAATTAAAGGATGCCTTCTGTTCGGCACCCATCTTGAGTCACCCTGACCCAGAATTACCCTTCTTCGTAGAGGTAGATGCATCAACGTTAGGAGTAGGTGCTGCACTCTCCCAATATCAGGGAACCCCACTCAAGTTACATCCTTGTGCCTATTATTTAAAGAAACTGACGCCAGCGGAGCAAAATTATGATGTGGGAAATAGAGAAATTCTTGCCATAAAACTAGCCTTTGAGGAGTGGCGCCATTGGCTAGAAGGTGCCAAACACCAGATCACTGTTATCACGGATCATAAGAACCTTGGTAGATTGTTTTTCCAAAGGTTGTAAGCTAATCCCTCTCCTCTCGTGGGCATCCCTTCTGCCTTTGAGACAGCACAAGCACTTTTTCATCACGTTTTTCATCTCTTTGGGTTACCAGAAGACCCTGATAGATTTCTGATAGAGGACCTCAATTTACCTCAAGGGTATGGTGAGAATTCTTCAGACTCCTTGGCGTTTCTATTAGTTTATCTTCAGGCTACCACCCACAATCCAATGGTCAAACAGAATGCAAGATCCAAGAGATAAGCAGATATCTCCGTACCTACTGTCATGATCATCAGGAGTTATGGGAACAATACTTACCATGGGTTGAGTATGCTCAAAATTCTCTGAGGCAAAGTTCCACCGGTCTAACACCTTTCCAGTGTGTTTTAGGTTTTCAGCCTCCACTGTTTCCCTGGAACGAAGAGCCATCTTCAGTGCCTGCTGTCGACCACTGGTTTTGTACCAGCGTGCAAGTGTGGGACTCAGCCCACGTCCATCTACAACGTGCCATCCATCGACATAAGACAGGAGTAGACGCCAGACGAGCTGAGACACCACAATACCAACCAGGTGACAAGGTATGGCTGTCTACCAGAGACATAAAATTACGCCCCCCATGTAAAAAACTAAGCCCTCGATTTATTGGTCCATTTCCTATCACACGGCAAATCAATGATGTGTCTTATGAACTACAACTAATTACCGTATCCACTCCAATTTTCATGTTTCTTTTTTGAAACCTTATGTTGAACCAGCTCTCCCCCAACCAGAGGATGTGCAACAAGATCCACCTCCCGAAATCAACCCAGACGAGATGATATATCAAATCAACCAGATCCTAGACTCCAGACTCAGAGGAGGCAGGATTCAATACATGATTGACTGGGAAGGATACGGACCCGAAGAGAGATGCTGGGTGGTCCAGAATGATGTTCTAGACCCAGGCTTGCTACAAGAATTTCATCACAATAATCCAGATCGCCCAGCCCTGAGAGGTCGAGGTAGACCTCGCCGTCAGCGACGCATTAGAGTGCCGGGAGTCACTCGTAGAAAGGGGGATGATGTCACGTCACAAGATTGCACTGATCCCAGTGCAGTCACCTACACACGCTCACAATCACCCGACTTCTAATCACCACCAGCTGTTCGTAATCAAGCAGCATATTTAAGCCCAGTTCACCAGTCACATGTTGGCTGTGATTGAGGTAACACTTCTCTTACCTCTTACCTGTTTTGATATATCACGAACTACTGATTCCAAGTGATTGTTGTTCCAGTATAACTTACCTGTGTTGAGAGCCATCGGAAGCACATTCGTATCCACATCATCGCAAAGAGCTTACCACGATCTACGCACGTGCTCACATCTCTGTTCTGAGGTTTACTATCTGCCTAAAGGAGATTGATTGTTGGATTTTGAGGTTTGAGAGAACGCTTTAAGACCTGTTTAGGATATCGCTATATTCTCACAGAGTATCCACCGAGCTCTGTGCCATCAAATCACTCACTGGCATTACCCTGCTCATCAAGCCTTCACTCTACGCTCACTCTATCAAACAGTAAGACTGTGAACGAGTTTATTTATCTGTGAAATCATGCCTGTTTTACTCACCTGTCTCCTCAGAACAGTTGCTACACCAAAGGAAGGATTACTTACCTAGGAATCTTCCAGAGAGACAGTTCCTATCGGAGTTGGGCTTCCCACCTGCAGCCCCTATTCTCAAGATTCACAGACTCTTTACTATATTTAATAAATATTGTTCATACTTACCTCTTTGCTCTCCGTCTCCTCTGTGCAGAATGTTACACATTTAAAGGGTTAGTTTACCCAAAAATGAAAAATATGTTATTAATTACTCACCCTTTTACTTAATTACTGTTGCATAGACTGTTTTACTGAAGTGTTTTCTACGTTTTTGGGTCTGGGATAATTTCAGTTGTGTTGTTGTCTATGGAGGGTCCGATAGTTCTATCGATAGATATCATCAAAAATATCTTACTTTTTGGTCTGATGATGAACAAAGGTCTTACAGGTTTGGAACGACAAGAGGGAAAGTAATAATTAAAGAATTTTCATGTTTGGGTGAACCCAAATAAAAAAATATTAAGTGTTTGACAGTTAGCTTAACAAAGACAAAGAATTGTGACAAGTGATGTGAAGCCTTTGAGGAGGAGCAACTACAAAAATACAGGGGAGAAAAAGAAAAAGCATCACTCAGTATCAGATAATCCTTATTGAACATGCAAATCTAAGATGCACGGTGACTGCTAGGTTTATCACGTACATCAGTGTCCTGGAGGACCAGCATCCTGCAGAACTGCAGCCTGTCCACACCTCCCTAGAAGTCTGTAGTTATCCTGAAGACCTTGATCAGCTGCTTCAGCAGAACATTACTGGAGCTGGAGCTAAACTCTCCATCAGGACTAGCTAAAAAGAGAGAAGACAAATATTATGCTAATAGTTTAGGCCTAAAACTAAAGTTGAAAATGTAATATTTATTAATAACTTAATATTTAATATTAATTTAATTTATGATATAATGTCTGAGAATGGAAAAGGGAGATGATTGGACATGATTGTAAGAATTGGAAAAATTGGATGAAAAAAAAATTGGATCTCTTCCACGGACAGATAGGGTGAAGTCTTACACGCCTGCAGATGGCATGCAATAAAAAGTTAATCTGGGATCTTCAAAGACAACAAACTCTGACCCTCAGGGCCGAAAACAAACCCCCCTAAATCTATCCCACTTTTACGATCCCCCTCTCCCTTCTCCGACTCACCATCTCTTGCATTCAAAGCGGTTCCTTAAGAAAAAGGTCTTCCAGAAGAACTACACATTGTGTGTCATATTTTGTGAAGATATTGTTCTTTCACTGTCATATCTGATGTCAATTTAAAGGTCCAAAGATGAGTGGTACAATGGTCTAAATTTCATAGCAGTCAGCAGATTAGAAACTCTTAAGAATTAGGCTTAACACTAATCATTACAACATGAAGTTTGATCGCAATACTGCCAAAATCTCAAAATAATCACATTAAGAGGGTCTAAACGCACTCACTGCCATTGCCATAGACTGAGAGTTGTATACATTTGCAAATGCTTTATGTTCTAAGTGAAATAATTGGTATAAAAATCCTGTCAATTAACCCAATTTATCAATTCTAAATTAATAGCAATATTTTTCACATTGTTGATGTGATAATTTGTAGTTTGCGTTGGATCAGGATCAAAATGATGACAGCAACGCCGTCAGCCATGCACAAAAGCAATGGCAACGTAACATGTAATGAAATGTCCACGATAAGTAAACAGCCACAAACAATATTAGATGAAACAAATTCAAAGTACAGCCACAAATACGAGATGGGAAACAACAGCTAGCACCTCAGGCCGTTATGCCCTAGATGTTATGTCAAGACTTGACATTGTGAGGTCTTGCTTAGGAGCTTCTCTGATTAGGATAAAAAAGGTGATGAAATTTGACTAGTGGATTTTGCATAACTGAATCACTCTCATGTGTTCAGGTATAAATAGGCGACATCCACTCATCAGTTTTCATGCCGAGGAGAACTTGTCCCTGGCAACCAGTAATGGTTCAGGGTTGTGGCAAGGGGACATAACATAACAACATGGATGTTATGTACTTAATCGAGAGATTCCCTATCTGCCGGTCACTACGAAATATGCCATGACTCAACATTATAAGGTCCATGGACAGCAACACAACCTGAAACCTGTCACAGCCCTATGGTACTTCAAATGTTCACAAACAGCTTTTTGTTAAATTTTGCTGATGAAAATAGTTCCAATCAAAGCTACAGCACAACCTCTGTGTCTCCACGCAACACCCTTCAGAAATTTGCCTCATTTATATAAATTGTATTTATTAGTGTGTGTGTGTGTGTGTGTGTTAACTAGTGGTGGCCGTTATCGGACTCTTATCGTGCGTTAAAAAAATTATCTTTAATAAGCCTTTAATCTATTCACAATGTTGGGTTGGAGTCTATACTAAAAGCTATGGTGACTTTCACCTTTAGCGCGGATGTATAGCCGAGTTACACTGTAGCCTTATTCGGACGGGACTAGTTTTCTAAACTACTGTATGTGTGAGCTTCGATTCTTATCACCTGTCGTCCGTGATCTTCATATACCGTTTGGAATGCATTGGTATTAAATGCACAAAATCAGCACGCTGACAGACTTGCGTGTCACATGAACGTTGTGTTTGCTTATCCTGCAGTGTCTGATCGCCGCTGAATGCACTTTTATACAAAACTGATAAACACACCGTCAGTTATGTTTTCAGAGCAGAGCAAAACATCTGATATATCTAAAGAGATCCGTGCATTAGTCTGAATGCAGCCTGTTAAAGCTGCCACTGTCTATGATCTTATCAGTAATAATCAAGCAGCAATAATGCAGAGGGGAAAAAAGTAAAATCCAACTTTTAAAAGTCAAGACTATTTCTGTAAACTTTTGTATATTCAAAGAGTACTTTTTTTAAATAAGTAATAGTTTTAAAAGAGTAGCCTGTGTATATAATGTGTATATAAAGATTAATCTAGATTAATCTAATCACCCCTAGTATTAACATGCAAAAACCCTAAAATATGTTTTTTATTTACATGTAAGAAATGTTATGCGTATGAAGATTTGACACTAAATATTGTTCAGGAGGATGACACAAAAGGATAGGGCAACCTAACCTCACTGATGTCAATGTTCAGATAAGATGACCAAACTAAAGCCACGTCTTATGTACTTTTTGGCAAAAAAAAAAGAAAATCTGTTAATATTTAATTTAAACATTAATAATTAGTCAGCAAGATATCACTATAAAAGATCTGATGCTCAAAGGAGTTCTTCACAAACCTCCAGCCATGAGAGCTGTTGTGCTTGCCCTGACTGTGGCCCTTGTGGGTAAGTTAAATT
>JAUMHI010000681.1:0-10064 GCA_032359435.1 Enteromius unitaeniatus | reverse complement strand
AAATCCATTGTGGTGGTGTATACAGCCAAAAATGTTAGAATTGTGTTGATGTCCCAATATTTATGGACCTGACTGTACGTTGTTTTTTTCTTCTGAGCACAATCAAATGAACACACACACATACATTACTAATGTAGTGCAATATAACAAAGTAATTTAAAATTTATAGGAATACATAAAATGCCAGTATTATATAATATAGATATGAGTTCATATTATACACTTTCATTTAAATGTACAATACAATACAGATACATGTCTTATTTCTTGTATTTATTATTTATAATTTTGGATGTGATTAATCAGGATTAATTGATTTGACAACGCTAAAAATAAAATGTCTACTATATGTAATATAATATGTTACTTTTGTTGCAGTGAACACAGCACACAATGGGCGAGTGAATGGATTGTGCTTCACAGCTGACGGACTTCATCTCCTCACTACTGGGACAGATGATCGCATGCGCCTGTGGAACAGTGCCTCAGGGGAAAACACATTAGTGAGCAGCCGTTTGAAGACTTTCTTTAAACCCAATCTCTATTTTATAAAGAGTGTCAAGAATTATATTCTCTCTTGAGTGTTACTAGTCTTCTGTGGGCCAAAACAAGTTTATGCCAGGAGCAACTGAGACAGATTTGTGTTGCCAGACATGAAAACAAGATACAATGATCTGAAGAGACTTGCATGTTTTCCTAAATACTTCCTACATTATTGACAAGAAAAATGTCTCTATGCTAATTTCTTTGTTTGTTGCTAAGAAATACTTATTTCTCGTTAACAGGTGAACTATGGGAAGGTCGTGAATGAGAGCCGCAAAGGCCTGAAGTTTACCGTATCGAGGGGCTGCAGTCCGGAGTTTGTGTTTGTGCCGTGTGGCAGTTCGGTAGCAGTGTATGGACTTCACTCGGGAGAGCTGATCACTATGTTAAGGGGACATTATAATAACGTAGACTGCTGTGAGTTCCACCCAGACTATCAGGTAATGTTGATTCTAGTGATTCACTTAGTGGTTTAGTCTTTTACTATTAAACTAAACAAGCTAATAGTAAAGCAGTTTAAAACTTCTGAGGTCTTACAATTATTTAATGAGATCTGTATTCATTAACAGAGTAATTACTGGCTGTGAATCTGTGGGGTGCATTTTTAGGAGCTGTACAGTGGAGGTAAAGACTGTAACATCCTGGCCTGGGTTCCAGTGCTGAGACAGCCTGACATTGAGGATGATGAAACCAACTCTAAAAGGGTAAAACAGTTTTTGAAACAGACATTTTAATATGACACACATTGTGTTTTTTTTTTATTTTACGTTTTGGGTCAGCTGTTTATATCTCTAAGGATCTGCATGTTTGGGCTGGGTGGGGCAGAGAGTGAATCCAAATTTGTGCTCACATCAACACATTTTGCAACCTTGCTTGTGTCTCTGAGCCAATAGATAAGATCAGATGACCTGACAAAAACTATGCCCATTATGGCTTGTGTTCAGATGCGGTTCCTGTCAGTCATGGTATATGTAGGACGTGCATGTTAGCTGGAGTCACATCTTGATGGCTTGTAGTTTATCAGTCATTCAGTGTTCTGTGCTGAATATCCTGCTCTACCAGTTTTTCTGGCAAAAAAAAAATCTGGTACACACTTTAATAATCACATTGTATTACTGTATCTCTGAAATATACATATTAGCTTTTAGTAACAACATGGCTTAATGTATTTAGAAAAAAAATATTATACAACAGCATATAATTTTATTTATATATTTAACATATTTTATGTATTTATTTATTTTTCGGATATTGTGGTTTGTGCAATATATGTCAAAGTGTCACACAAATATTTTTCTAGTTTTCATACAAAATATTTCAAGTTATTTCTTTTTTTCATTTGCAATGGTTGCTGCAATTTATTCATCTATAACTCAATGACAGCTATAAGTACATAGTATTTATATGTATATATACAAACACACACATACAGCAGATATTTTTAAAATATTTCCAAGCATTTTCATTGATAAATATATATTCATAAATTAATATTATGTATAAATATTTAAAATGTATAAACGCAACATATATTTAATATATATATGAATGTGTTTGTATTTAAACATACATAATAAATACACACAGTATACATATATAATATGTAAACAAATAAATAAAAACTAACTTTTATTTTGGATGCAGAATGTTTCTGAATATTATGGATGTATATTTTTACAGCGTGAAGCACAAGCTGCTATCAATCCTGCTTTTGAAGATGCCTGGAGCAGCGACGAAGACTGACAGAGCAAGGCACCCATCACTCTGTTTTGTAATATCCAAATAAACCACCATATACAGGCCCTCAGAGGTTAAAGTGCTCTTGCTGCATTCTGTTGAATATTGCATTGATGGGTGCAAATACATAAAAAACGGTGTAGAGTACTTGTATTGGTTGTCACTGATTTGCCTGTGGATTCAACATTTTACATCACCTTAAGCTTGTCTTGGCGTTCTCTTCTATGGGATTTGCATTTCACCTAGATGTGGACTACAAGTTCTCATATCAAGAACAAATAAATACCACGATTTAGCATACAAATAAATAAATAAAAACATAATGATTATGCTGAGCCTATTAGTTTGTACTTCTGTGGCATGATCTGTTTACACTTTATTTTTGTGATTTAAACATTGTAGTTAGAAAAAGGATCCATGCTGACAGTGTATCATTTGTACTGTGGAATATATTGTAATACAAACACTGTTGCCTGTTTTTTTTTAATCTTGAAAAATAAAATAACTTTTGGAACATTTTATAAGTTAATATATTGTGACATCACTAATTATTCTGCACAATACCTTTGCTCTCATGCCTTTCTTTATAAGATTGGTGTCATGCAACCAATGACGTGCAGGTTTTGCGAGTCCTGATGCGACGTTTGACCAATCAGAACCCTCAGTCCCGAAATCAGGTGAAAGACTCCGCCCACCGCCCGCTCCTCTCGGTGAAGACGGAACTCCGGCGTCTGAAAGAGTAATTGATGGAGGTCGTGTAGTTAAAACCATTAGCGTTTACTTTTTAAACTTCTTTACCCGTCCCAAAGGCAGAAGACGAGGCTTCTGGTGAATGCAGAGCGGGAGGACCTCGAGGTGTGCGTGAAAATACATAGCTGAACTTTTGTCTGGTAAGACAGGTGCAAGCGCACCTGCTTTTTTTGTGTGAAGTCCATATGATATGATGTTGATCTGTAATGAAGACTTTCTGCCTTACCTGTTAAAACACTTGGAGTTAATTCCATTATTCCCGCTTAATATTTTCATTTAATTAGTAAGCTGTGTTTACATCACTGTTTATGCTCAGTAAAGGGAGTTATTTATTACAGCACAGGTGTCATCTGATATGTGTTTATATGTTAGTTTATTCAGACTTAAAAAAAAAAATCTCAAAAGCACGTGGGTGTACACAAAGAAATATATAGGCCTATTAAAAATAGCCTACTTATAGTTTTTATATTTTAAGGATTTATCTTTTTTTGGTTTTTTTTATGTCACAAACATTTATTTTGGTTATTTTAGTTTTAAATATGTTCCTACCTTATAGGTAACGTACGCCCATGTCCACACTCCAGGTTCAGAGAAAGAAGAAAGAGCCATTAAAGAGTGTAATACTGGAATTGAACTTGTACTTTGCATGGCCAATATTAAAATGTCCTGGCGTCGTGAATCAACATAATTGTATTTATTAATGGCTGAAAATTCACCAACAAGGAATTTATGCCTATGGCTGTAAAAAGACTCTAAGCCAACTGTGCATTTCCCACACACAAACACCATAAAACTTCAGATATTTGTTTGGTTTTGATTAGTGTTGGGCTTTCCAGTTAAGCAGTTGGCACCCAATGTTGAATGCAGTTGTGTGGAGGAAAGGTAGTGTGCTTCTCTCACACCTGTAACCTGTCCGTCTCTTGGCAACAGACATGTTGAAGCTTGAACTAAAGATTACAGTATCTAGGCAAGCAACTCTCTCCAGATAATTGGACCAGTATGCCCTGAAACACGTGTTGGATTAGTTTCTCTTCAGTCATTAAAGTGTGTGTTGATGGGAGGAAAAATGCTTTGGTTGATGCTTCACTTGAATAATGCCAAAATGAATGTACGGCTTCCAAGATTTAGTAGTTTTTTTTACTAAATTCAGTTCGAAGTAACCTGTTATTTAATGTATATTTATTTTTATTTGTGTGGACTTTATGCGTATATGCCAGGGAAAATGGTATCCTTTAAGAGAGCTTAGTTATATGCAACATTTTATGTGATATTTAATTTTTGTTACAAAAATTAGATACAGATACAAGTAATGTGTTGGTTTTTTTTTTGCTGTAATTGCAAAATATTTTTGCTATGAAGTTTTTTTGCAGATCCTTTTTTGTCTTTAATGAATAAAATTAGTTTTGTGCCCCTTATACACAGCCACAGACATGTATACATTCATTATAGAAAAATTACATTTAAAATGCACTTTTCTGGTAATGTTATCATGTCGAGAGCAAATAAGTGTCTTCATTGTATGCAAGTTTTGTGGTATATTACTGTACATTGTTCTCTGCCCTCTGCATACCTTCATTTATCCACCCCCGTGGTTTTATGGGCTGTCCTGTCCTGAACATACACTGACTGCTTACCATTGTGTCCCAACACTTGCCCTCTTGTTCAGCTCTGAGTTTGCTGGAGAGGATGGAGGATGGCCCAACTGCTGGTTTTAACTACTTGTGTTTTCTTACCACAATACAATGTTTCATAGTGCCACCATACGCGAGTCATTCCCACTTAATTTTAGAGCATTTTAGATTCTTAATCACGGCATGTCAAGGGAATAGTACTAAGGTGTAATTCAACATAGTTTGATTATAAATTTAGTCAGAATAATGTGACCTTTAAGTTAATAACTCAATTTTCAGACTCGACCTATGCGATGGATTTATTTTAAGTGCACTAAATATAAATCATCATGTACACTTTGTGTTTTTGACGTTAGGCTCTGACCGTTGGCAGTGATGGCGCTCCATGAGCTCACATCCACAGCTGCACAGATGTATGACAAGTTGATGAAAGAAGCAGGTAAGAAGGTTTCTAACATCAGAAAATGACAACATTAATGTACAAATGCACACCTCATTAATTTCCATAGGGTGCAGCTGTCAGATTTCGGATGTAAAAAGTGCATTATTTTCTCTATAGGGGAATAGATTTTTTTAAATTATAACTTAAAAAGCATTTAAAGGCAGACCTACTGTCTATGAAGTTGATAAATTATAGGAATATGCTTTTATTGAAGCCATCAGGTCACATTATTTCATCTTTTTTTTTTTTCTTTTTTTTTTTTTTATAAATAATCATGTTTAAAAGTGGAATTCCTTTTGAAAAACTACATTACCTGAGAAATCTGTATCAGTCAGAGAAATAACTGCTATACCACCTAACTGAGTGAGTGCTCTTAAACTGTTTAAGTATTTTTGCATATATAAGCTTACTTTGCAATAAATGTAAAAATGCATTGTTTCTTTATACGTAATTGACATCTTTGAGTTAATAGTTATACAAAATATTTTATCATTGTTTTTATCGCTTCTCTTTATTTTACAAAGACTTTTTAACAATCCTATTGGATAAACACTTCCAGAACTACTGAAGAAGTGGGCTGGTATACTGTTTGTGTTACTCTAGTTTGGTAATTTAGTCCTGCCAGGAATCATTTCTTTAGTGCGTGTTTAATCAAATGACTTACTTTGTGGATCTCAACTGATTCTGTTCCTAATGTTGAAATGTAGTAGTTTCTCATTCATTATTGTATTTTATTGATCTCAGAGAATCATGTTGCGCAACAAGAGCAATGTCAAATATAGATGAATGCGCAATCTAATGAAGTTACTATAGATGTTAATGTGCATGAAGACGTTACATGGAGTGCAGATATTCTTATGTGATTTCAGACCCCAGGACAGAAGACTGGCTGTTCATGGCCTCGCCGGTGCCCCAAGCAGTTATTCTCTTATTTTACATCTACTTTGTGATGTCACTGGGGCCCAAGTTAATGGAGAACAGGAAGCCGTTTGATCTGAAGCAGGTCCTCGTCGTCTATAATTTCAGCGTCGTGGCTTATTCTCTTTACATGTCTTATGAGGTAAACCTGTTTCTGTTTGCTAGCAGACAAACCAGTTGGGTTTTGCTCGGGAGTTTACAAAGACACATTTTTATGAACGTGTTTTGTTAGATTCCATTGAGCTATGTAAGCACTTCACTGTTAGTTTCATGCAGTTCGCACAGTAAGTTGATGTATAAATGAGTGAATATCTTTTTATTTTGCCAAAATTAATGGTATGAATTATTGTTAGGTTTTTTTAACTGAGTGGGACAAAAAATAGCTTAGACATTATGCAGAATATGAGCTTTTTTTTGTTGTGAGGGTGGGTAAAGGTCTTTAAACAGAGGTTTCAACATAGCCTATAATTGTATATAATGCGGTGTAGGATCCTACAAAATGTGTATATCAACAGTTATTAAGTGCATTTAAATGCCAGTCTTACACAATTGATTTATTAGCATATTTGGTGTAAATAATTAATGTACAGTAATCTGTGTTCTTTTTATTAAGTAAAACACAATTGACTCACCATTTTTGCTCATTATCCCACCTGACTTGCACTTTTGTTGGTTAATGTGTAAAACAAAATGTTATGTATGCAAACACAAGTTTTTTTTTTTTTTTGATAAATGCACCATTTAGTTATTCTCTTTATTAAATGGTATGACTAAAGAAGAATTTCTTTTCTGCAGTTTGTGATGTCAGGCTGGGGAACAGGGTATTCTTTCCGCTGTGATCTAGTAGACTACTCCCGATCGCCACAAGCTATGAGGGTGAGAAATGTTGCCTTACTTGCTTTATGAGAAGCTTGTAACCCTGCTCCACTTTTAGCTGTTTTTCTTGGTTGTGGTTGATTTCACTTGACTTAAATGAAACTATTCAGACTAAGCAATACACTCACTGCTGAGTAATGCGTTGTATCTGTATATCTGATGAATTTAGTGATTCATTTAAGTTTGGTTATAGTTTTAAATAACAAGTTTTGTATTTTAATGGTTTGTGGAATTTGTGCTTAATCTACATTTCACTGTATTCAGATGGCGTGGACTTGCTGGCTCTATTACTTCTCCAAGTTTATTGAGTTGCTGGACACGGTAAGTAGTGTTTCGTGTTTATTACCTTGGATTCATTACATCTGAAGTGCTACAGTTTAGCAGGAAGGAAGTGTATCAGTCACACCTTTGACACGCTGTCAGTGAGCAATATTAATGTTCTTTCACGTTACAAAAAATGGAAGAAAAATGTGGTATTGTGAGTCACAGGCTCCTGGTAAGTGATTGGGTGGAGAGAAGGAGAGAGCGTTTTTACTGTTTCTTGTAGAGAAGTTACCAGTTACCACAGAAAATAATTTTGGCTCGCCTGTCAGCAATTAAAAGAAATAGGACCGTTGCATTGGATTTTGACTCAAAATTTAAATATCTCTTAAATGACTGGATCACAGCCATTTTACACCTGTACAGTATTTAGTGCTGTTGTGATCAGATCGCACAACATGGATGTTAACCCTGAGTGTTCGCTGCCTCTTCTGGACAGGTATTCTTTGTGCTGAGGAAAAAGCATAATCAGGTGACCTTCCTACATGTCTTCCATCATTCCATCATGCCTTTCACTTGGTGGTTTGGAGTCCGGTTTTCTGCAGGTAGGGTTTTGTCTCTTCTACGATTGCATGAATACACATAAAAGATGAATTATTTTCTATAGAAGTCTGTTCATTTGGTGTTGCAGGTGGTATGGGGACGTTTCACGGTCTTCTAAACTGCATCGTTCATGTCATTATGTATACATACTATGGACTGTCAGCTCTGGGCCCTGCTTACCGGACGTTATTATGGTGGAAGAAGCATTTGACTTTGATACAGCTTGTATGTACAGTATTATATATTTTATATATATATATATATATAACAGTATTTATATTATATATTACATGTATACATATATATGCACACACACACATATATATACATATACACACTCACATATATATATATATATATATATATATGTGTATGTGTATGGGATTAATGAATACATGTACAATTTAAATACAATTTATCTATTTTTATTCATTTGATTTTATTTGTTTAAAGATAGATTTCTTTTTTTTGTTTATTTAGAGCTGGTTTTAAAAATAATGTCCCACGTAATGTTTGTCATTCATTTTACCAACTAGACTGATTTGTGTTGGAATTGAAACGTTTGTTTTTTTTGTTTGCACTCTTTCCTTTTCAGATCCAGTTTGTCTGCATAACTGCACATATCAGCCAGTACTTCTTCCTAAAAGACTGTCCCTACCAATTCCCTGTATTCATGTACATCATTGGTCTGTATGGCATCATCTTCCTCTTCCTCTTCCTCAACTTCTGGAACCATGCTTACACAAAAGGCAAAAGGCTTCCTAAAGGCCTGCAAAACACAACCATGCAACAGAACAACAACGACACACACCACAAGAAAGAATAACTGGTGGAGTGTGACTAACCAATCAGCTGTGACAATCTACCTAAAACCACCTTTTGGCTACAAGACTCTATGTATGCCATAACATTTATCTTGATGCCCTGGGAAAAATGTTACTGTACAGACTGGGCTGGATCTTTCCTTTTACCCTCATCTGGGCATTTAAGTTGAATTCTGGGTCATTGCCCTGTGGGCTGCTCCTGTTTCTACTCATTTTCCTCATTGTCTTCTGCATACTGACATGTTTCCCCTTTCTATTTAATGAGATGTGAGTCAGAAGCCTCCCAGCTTCTCACTCATGTCAGTCACATCATTTTTATTTTGCCATTTTAAACACCTTTTTTGTATTTATATATTTATGTGCCTTATTTTGGCTACATCCATAAATAAGATGAAAGAAGTGTTTGCAAATTTTTCTCCTCTTTCTTCATAAAAAGCAGACAGGTCTGGAAAATGCTACCACATCCACTAGGTGCTATCTCCATAATGCATATTTATTGTCTTAAGGGTCTTGTACCCTCCACATGTGACATTTTGTGAGCGGTAGTACTGCAACTGTCCTTGAAGGAACCAATGCATTGATCTCATCTTGCACTATTGGTGAAGAAGGACAGGGATTTGGTTACCTTTTTGATTTTATATATCTTGTTGTCATGAAAGTCTTAGGATGTTTTTTTTCTGGGACAGGAGCTTGAAAGTTTTGTACACGAAAATTGTTTATTAACTTTTAAATCTTTATGAAAAGAAATAAATGCTGTATTCACGTAAGTTGGTGTGTGTGTGTGTGTTTTTACTGATTTTAGCTAACTCTAACAACCTCAGCACATGTAGGGGTTTGGGATAATTTATTGTATTTGTTTATCTTTTTGTAAATGGTATGTTTCCCTATAGGGTTGTGTGTGTTTTAAATGTAGATACAAGATTTTAAATAGTTTTGATTTTTTTTTTTAGTTTTGTGTTCTCATGGTGAGAACACAGCTCCCCCATGTGGCGTAAAATGTAGTAACAGTCCACGGGTAAAAGGGTCTGGGAAATATTTAGGATATTTTTAAAATAAACACACAATAGAGTTAAATTAACTTGTGTTCTGCATTTGCATAGTTTTTTGATAATGGTAAAACTCTTTATAGTTTCCAAAACTGTTTTTTGAAACTTTAAAGTGGGGAAAAAAATAAATAAACATATGTATATTTATTTTTATGTATATGTGTGTATATATATATATAGACATTCTAATTGTATAGTAAAACAGAGTTTCAGCTCCCTCCAAAGATTTTCAATTGGATTTACGTCTGGAGACTGGCTAGCTGAGAGAAGGAGGTTTTTGCCCAATATGTCACAATACATGGCCCTGTTCATTCTCTCCTTAATACAGTGCAGTCGTCCTGTCCCCTGTGCAGAAGAACACCCCCAGAGCATGATGCTTCCAGCCCCATGCTTCACTGTAGGTATGGTATTATTGGGATGATACTCATCATTC
>JAUMHI010000680.1:0-10082 GCA_032359435.1 Enteromius unitaeniatus | reverse complement strand
ACTGGTGTTACTGAAATACGTCAGGATGATGATATACTGTGGACATTTGGAGCTGAAAAGTTTCAGATAGCTAAAATTAAGAAAAGGAATCAAAACTTTTCCACATATAATGTTTCTGATGAGAGATTCAGAGACAGACTGAAGCTGGACGATCAAACTGGATCTCTGACCATCACAAACATCACAACTCAACACACTGGAGAATATCAACTAGAGATAGTCGGGGGGAAAAAATCATCAAAAACATTCAATGTTTCTGTCTATGGTGAGTTCTTCAAACGCTCACACTTTTACAAATATTCAGTACAAGTTGAGCTCCATCCAACATAATTTGTGACAAAGTGTTAAAAGATGGACAGTCGGATGATTTTATATCATCAGCTATACTGAAGATGTCAACAGTTTACTTTTTAAGAGAATCACAGAGAATATGATCTCAATCAAACTACAATGGCTGCAACTGAACAAATTATTTCATGCGTCTCCAATATGACTTCTTTAATGTATGGTGATGTATCTGAAAATGCGAGTAAGAGTAGGAGTGTGGTTGAATCTAATTAATTAAATCTTTTAAAACCCTGTACTACTTCTTGAAGTCCACGTACAAATGAGTTGTGGCCAGGTATGGTGACCCATACTCAGAATTTGTGCGCTGCATTTAACCAGGTGCTCACACACACACAGCAGTGAACACACACACACACCTTAAGACTAACAATGTGTGCAAGCAAAATAAATATTGTACATTTTGATTTTGTGCAGAGCCCTTGTTAAAATGAATTTCAATTCTGAAATGCCACAATGGTCCAATCTAGGTTCCCCAGGACAGAAATTGCAACCTGAAGGACTCCCTTCCCCTACCCAATATTATTATAATGTGTTTGAAACATCAATGTATAGCCTTTTTATTTAGACTTTATGTGCTTTCTATGTATATACAATAATTGTAAAAAAGATTTGTCAATAGATTTATTTATTCTCTCATGTTGTCAGCTCCTCTGCTTGTTCCTGTCATCAGCAGTAACTCTTCACCATGTTCATCATCATCTTCTTCATCGCAGCAGAGTTGTTCATTGTTGTGTTCAGTGGTGAATGTGAGTGATGTGACTCTCTCCTGGTACAAAGGAAACAGTTTATTGTCCAGCATCAGTGAGTCTGATCTCAGCATCAGTCTCTCTCTACCTCTGGAGGTGGAATATCAGGAGAACAACATCTACAGCTGTGTGCTCAACAACCCCATCACAAACCAGACCACACATCTGAACATCAGACAACTCTGTCCTACATGTTCAGGTACAGCAGCTGATATTAATGTTGATTTAATGAGTTGATCTGTCTTTTGTTGAACACTGATCAGAGTAATCTAATCACTCACATTAATGACTGTTTCTCTTTCACTCTCCAGACTCTGTATCTCTGATAGTTTTGATTTCTGCTGCTGTTGCTGGATCTCTGTTGATTTTAGCTGTAGTTGGGATTGTCTGCATCTACAAACAATGTAACAAATTAACTCATGATATTGTATAGATAATGAATAAGTTGAAATATTGATATTTTGCATGGCACAGATTTCAATATAAAATTGATAACTTGGTTTTATGTGCTATTTCGTTGTTTATGCAGGTCAGACAAAAAGAAAAGATGAGACTCATTCAGTCGGGTTTAAATCAGCATCACAAAAAAAGGTAGTAACTGCAGTCAGTCTGTCTGTTAATATATTACTTGTACAGTATAGATCATATAAATTAATGTTCCTGCATTGCATGATTTTTACATTTTCTTTAAAAAAATGTTTGAGTAGACATTTTTATTAAATTATTTTACAGAAGCATTGACAAAGCTCTTATTCTGCCTGCATTCTAAATCTGAATGTTATTATAATTACTGTTGCTTTTCATTGACTGTATGTTTTTCTTTGCAGAAATCAATGGATGGGCATGAGTATGGAAATTCCCAAAGTCATGATCAAATGCTGAATTAAACAAATGCTAATCACTGCAGATCCTGAATAACGTTACATTTGTTCTCAGCCAGGATGTTTCTTTCTTACTGTTATGTCTTGAAATGTTGCTGCTGTTAATCAGTAATCCACAAATCAAATAACTTCATTAACTAAATGTTGTACTTGCTTAACATGCTTGGAAATGTAGCCCTTTTGATGATCCCACTTTTTTCTGTTCTCTGTTAATAAATGAATTAATGCATGAAATTGACTGCATACAGTGTTTCACACAAGATAAGCGATGCTTGATATTTTGGCAAATTGAGCACAATCTCAATTTGAAAGAGGAAAATGACATCTCTCTTGCTACATTTGACATATATAAGCTATAAATAGATGTTTCTTGCTTTATTAGGCTTCATTTCCAGTGTTGTGGAGTGGACAATTCATCTAAGTCATGTGATTTTAGTGAACTATGTTTAGTAGTCGTGGCCTAATCTGGATAGGGAGTTGGACTTGTAACCCAAAGAATAACCAGCACTCTCTCCACCTTCAATACCACGACTGAGACCCTTGAGCAAGGCACCATTCCCCCAACTGCTCCCCAGGCGCCGCAGCAATGACTGCCGACTGCTCCGGTGGTGTGTGTGTGTGTGTGTGTGTGTGCGTGTGTGTGGTTGTTCACTTCTCACCTGGCCGCACGTCACTTCCTTTCCTTACAGTATGTCATTGCTGTTTGGAAATTTCAGTGGTTCGCTGCACGATCAGGGGCGATCACCTAACCCACGAGCTAGTGTCTATGTGTGGTTTTTTTTTGTACCTGATCTGACATCGGTTTTACTAACTTACTGACACTTAAAGACACATTTTTATATATAATAAAATGTAAGAGCTATAGTTTAATCTCTGGCTGGTGCAATTACTCAAATAATGATCTATATCCATGATTTAGTCAAATAACACATGCAAAACTCCATATTTAATGACATGATGATTTGTTTATTTCATTTGAAATATTAAATAATAAATTATAAAGTTTTTGATTGTTATTGTTGTTTAATGCATGTTTGGATTTCCAGCAGCGTGTAAAGAAACTAAGATTTGTTTTCATTTTTTTATTCAGCTATCTTGTACTACTGGTTTAGGTTAACCAGTAGTACAAGAAGAAGAAAAAAATCTTAGTAAGGCTATTAAACAGCCCCAACGCTTATCTCCTCTGATGCCAGCTCGGTCTCCACCTCCAGGAAGTGAGAAAGAAAGTTATAAATGATAATTCTGTTATGGTTTCTCCCTCTGTGTCAAACAGTGTTTCTCATCTTGGCTTTTTTCAGTAGTTTAGTGAGTCTTACAAGCTGTTTGTAGTGGCAGGACAGGAAAAAATGCTACCTACTCACAAACTAAACACGCATGAAATACATACTCTCTTCTCTCTGTACCTACAATTTACAAGATGCTTGTCCACCCTGCAGATCAAACCACATCTCTGTAGAAGACAGACCACAGCAGGTTTCAGTTTGACTCATAAAAAACTGGTACTGGGACTGTGGTCCTTTATTTATACTTTGGTTTTTCCATTCACCAAAATTAGAACAAACTAACATGTTTTTAAAATAAGTAGGCTTTGAAGGTCATTTGTTAAGTCTTATTTATCTTTATTTAACTGAAAATATAATGAATATGACAAATAGTAATATTTGTTTCCCAATGTTTTCGTTGACCAAATTGTATTAAAAATGAACAAATTTAGATTTTAAATCAGAAACACGGAACATTTGTTTGTGTGTGTTTGACTTGAATTCAGACCTGAATTATGTTCCAAGTTTCATAAAAATGTAAAAGTTTCCTGTTCTTTAGGCTTCCATAATTGAGACCAAATAATAATAATAATAAATGTACTTCTTTAATTTAAATATTAATTGTCCATTTCAATGGACATCAGGTCAAATCAGTTGTACTTCACAAACAATATACCGACATGAAAAAAATAAATAAATAACACAAATGGTTGGTCTGTCCTTGACATTTCTTCAGAAGGTGATGAATTTCAACAGAAAAAAAAAAAAAACATAAATTAATTTTTATCAACATTTAAATACTATATATATATATTTATATATAAATATACACTATAAATAGATGTTTTATGTAGATGATTAATCTAAGTCACACGATTTTTAGATGTTTAGTTACTCCATTAATGTTTGGATCTTCGCCACTAGGGACGATCACCTAACCCACGAGCCAGTGTCTATGTGTGTTTTTTGTACCTGATCTCAGATCGTTTTAATAACTTACAGACACTTAAAGACACATTTATATATATATATAAGGTAAGAGATATAGTTTAGTCTCAGGCTGTTGCAATTATCCAAATAAGCTTTCAATAAAACAAATAAAGTTCTATGATTTAATCAAATAACACATCTAAGACTCGCCATATTTAATGGCATAGGATGATTTGTTCATTTAATTTAAAATATTATATAAGCTTTAATAAATAAAGTTTTTAATTAAGAGTTTTTTTTTGTTGTTGTTGTTGTTTAATGCATTTTTTTTAATTCAGCGCGTTAAGAAATTTTGAACCTACTGGTTAAGTGAAAACAAGTTTCATTTAACAGAAAAAAGAAAAAAAAAATAGAAAGGCTATTGAACAGCCCCAATGCTTCTCTTCTATGATGCCTCGTTGGTCTCCACCTCCAGGAAGTAAGAAAGAAAGTTATAAATGATAATTCTGTTATGGTTTCTCAGCTAATGTCAAACAGTTGCTCATCTTGGCTTTTTTTCAATAGTTTATTGAGTCTTACAAGCTGTTCGTAGTAGAAGGACAGGAAAAAATGTAGGTTTCAGGTATGGGCGAACGGGGCAGCTGCCCGAGGCGGCATTTTTTCAAGACACGTGGGGGGCGGCACTAATTGACTAATTGACTAAGTGACGCGATCCCATTTATCTCAATGGAGAGCTGGCGATTTCCGGCGACGAGCGACCGTTGGCGACCGGATGTCCAGCGATGCGACAAAGTTAAGAATCTTTTTGCAAATGAAGAGCGACTTTCGGAAGCAACAACCAATAGGAAAGAAGACGATAATGCTCACATGCTCATTCTCTTTCCAGCTCCAGCAGTGATGACGGCGTTTGCGTTTTTGCCATAGATACACGCACACAATGGAAAAAGTACTTTTTTTCTCATTCATTTTTGTTTGTATGTATGGAATCTGTGTATATTTATATAAAATTCAGTCATTTGCCTACAAAATGTTTGCATTTAGCGGCAAGAAACCTATTCGCTGTCAACAATGGCATTACTATGAAATCAGTAAGGAGAACACTCTCTCATCTGCTCAACCTCTGCTCCCTCGTCAAATACACTATTTAAGACTTTGGAGGCAAGGATCAAATGCCAGATCTTTCTTGTGATTGGTCATTTTGAACACACACCGCTTATCATGGCTTTAGGAACAAACAGTGTGTTTGTGTGTGGGTTTTTTACCCAGTAGTAAAAGTAAACTGAAAAAGTAATTCCATGTAGAACTGACACTGACCACTTCTCTGTAGAAGACAGACCACAACAGGTTTCAGTTTGACTCAGAAAAAAAATGGTACTGGGAGGTGGTCCTTTTTGGTTTTTCCATTCAGCAAAATTAGAACAAACAAACATGTTTTTAAAATAGGTAGGCTTTTAAAGTAATTTTTTAATTCTCATTTATATTTATTTAACTGAAATTATGAAAAATAGTAATATTTGTTTCCCGATGCTTTCGTTGAACAAATTGTATTTTGTAAAAATCAACAAATTTTGATGGTTGCAAAATCAGAAAGATGGAACATGTTTTTGTGTGTGTTTGCTAGCCTCTTCAGACCCGAATTATTTTCCAAGTTTCATAAAAATGAAAAAGTTAGTTTTTCCTTGTTTTAAGGCATCCATATTTGAAACCAAATAATAATAATAATAATAAATAACTTTACTAACTTTAATTGAAAGGTCAAAAAAGGTGTACTTCACAAACAATACACCAACATGAAATTAAAAATAAAATAACACAAATGGTTGGTCTTTCCTTAAAGTTTCTTCTGAAGGTGACCAATTTCAACAACAACAACAACAACAACAACAAAAACATTTCAACATTAATTTTAAGGTTTTTGTTTTATAGACTGCACATTATTTTAATTAAATTAAAGCAATCTTAAACAGGCTTGTCCACCCCTTCCATGGGAGGATTGTAATTTGATTAAATGTCTTAACTAACCAAACCTAATTTTCATTCTACACTACTCAACTGTTGTTGAGTTTGGACAGCCCTGCACTTCACATTATCATCCTCCAGACTCTAGATACTATGATAGTGTTTATTTCTGCTGCTGCTGCTGGTTCTACAGGAAATGTAGAAAAAATTATCTAGAAGGTAAGTGTTATTTACAGCCTTTCACAAGTGTTATCGTCAATACACTCTAAATATTTTAATCAATCATGTTATAATTGAATATAATTTATCTATGTAGCAACATTTAAAAACATATATATATTATTGTACTTTCGTTCACACAGGTCAGATTTGTGAAGATGAAATAATTATTGTCTTGTTTCATGTTCCAATGTCCTACAACAGAAACACATAAATTGTTTGTTTCTATCATCTCATGTGAGTCAAAATGTAGATCAGTGTGCTTGTGTTGTTGTCTGTATAATGATGATTTATCACATATAATGTATTTTTTCAATGTATATTATTAAGAAATTGTAATGCAGCTAACCATATGACTGTGTAAAAGAAATAAATGAAACATTGAAAATGATTGAAACAAAAATTTTAAAATTTAAAAATCTTTGTCTATTTATATTATAATAAACACTCATATAAATTAGATTGCTTTGTTTTATTTTCTGTAAGTCCAGAAGGCAGATGTGAAGATTAAATAAATTCAATTATTATCACATTATTATAGACTGACTGATAATAATCTATTTAACCAATATCTTTGACTCATATTTACACCTTTCTGCTGTCACCCCTTTCATTCACTCTATCTGGCGCTATCTGGTGGGTATTGATTATACAGCAACAAGCCATTTTAGTATTGATGTGACATGATATTAAAACTGCACTCTAAAAAATGCTGGGTTGTTTCAATCCAGCTTTGGGTCAAGAATGGGTTAAAAATTTAACCCATCAGCTGGGTTAGTCCACATTTGTTAGTCGTGGCCTAACGGAAAGGGAGTCGGACCTGTAACCCAAAGTTCGTAGGTTTTGAGTCCTCGGTCTGATGGGAATTGTAGATGGTGGGAGTGAACTTCCCCCCTCTCTCTCTACAGTCAATAGGGTCTCCTTTATAGAGACCCCAGCATTGGCTGCTCCGTTGTGTGTTTTCCATGTATGGGTCACCATGCCTGGCCACCAGATGGCGCCACTTTGAAACAACCCAGCATTTTTACATTGTGACCTGAATGCAACCTTTATTGTGTTTTGAATCAAAGTTCAAGCAGTAAATTAAAATGCAGCAAATTACTAATCACTTACCAAACAACAGAAACAGTAAAGGTCCTAAGGCTGAGGGTGCTGCTAATCTTGCGTTGATCTTGCCGATATGTATTTGAAATGTATGTTTTATATAACATGCAGCATCTGCTGTTTACAAAATTCTGACAGACGTCCTTAAGATGTCAGTTTTACGTATATACTAAATCATAAACATCTCAAAGACCTTCAATATACATCTGTTTAAAATCTGATAGGAAACGTCCTTTAGACATATAGCAGATGAGCAAATCTCCATGATGTGTGTGTGTTGTCCCAGCCCCGAATCATGGTCTGGGGAGCCATTTGAAGGTTCGGTGTCCGAGTCACAGCCAGGAGTGCCATTTAAAGTCCCTACTGTTCCCAATCCACAACTGTCGGGTCCCAGCCCCGAATAACAGTCAGGGGAGCTGTATGAAGGAGTCACGGCCAGGAGTGCCGTTTAAAGTCCCCACGGTATCCAGTCCGCAACTGTTGGGTCCCAGCCCTGAATCACGGTCAGGGGAACCATTTGTTGGTTCGGTGTCCGAGTCTTGGCCAGGAGTGCTGGTATCAGGTCCTAGCCCCGAATTCAGGAATTTTCCCTCAAAATTTTTTTGGGGGGGATACGTGTACCTGGGTCATGATGGGGAGGGGTGGGATGGGGATTGAACCGTAGTCTGCCAAGGTTCCAGATCCGCCGTGGCCACCCGAAGGGCCAGATCCTCCACGGCATCCTAAAGGGTCCTGACCCGCCATGGATCCAGATCCTAATGCCTCCAGAAACTCTGCCCCGTCCAGCCTCCAGGGCACCCATCCATCCCTCCCCCAGCTCTATGTACTGTTCTACCTGCTCTTCATCACTCTCCTTGTCTTGTGATGGAGGGTCTGAAAGCCGCTCCTAGGGAGGGGGCTCTGTCATGTGTTGGTCAATGTGCTGTCTGTGTTTTCGCTTTCGTCAGCTTTCTTGTTTACATCATTAATGTTTTTGTCTTTGATATTCCGTGTCCTTGCCTCTCTGCCCACTGAGAAGCGAGTCATCTCATGACACACATGCATCTGATTAACAGATAATTTTGTTTTTTGTTTTTTTTTAATTTTGTTTCATTTTTTCAGTTTTCAATATTTCAGCTAACATTTTTACTTTAAAAACAACTGAACAGAACACATATATTTTAAATATTTAATTTTTGTTCTAAGGCTGCTTCTCATAGTAATATCAACAGAATTACCTATTCCAGATGTGGCCAAAATTACAACAACACAGTAACACCCCAGTTTCAACAGTTTCTCAACACGTACACTGTCCTGCCCAGTGGGGGTCACCAGCTTGCATTGATTCAAAACACTAATTTTAAGAAGTATTTATAGTAATTCATTTGTAGTTTGAAAAAGCTTTCTTTCTAACATTCCTAGCTTGGCAAACTGTTTAGGACAGAAGCCTTGTGGGGAGGAAAGTCTCTGCTTGCTGTGCTTCTTTAGCTGGTTTTGTTCTTCTTGCAGGAGCCAGTGAATGGAGTGTGTGTTGATGACCAGGAACTAGGATGTGGTATTTAAACAACAACTGTATACCAGCAGCAGAGAGGACACTGAACAATAAAGAGAGACAGCATTGATAATAAAAACAACTACAGATAAGACTAAACGTGTCAGTTTCACCACAACGTTTTTCCACATTTCAACTATGAAGTTAAAATACAGTACATGCCAAATACATTAATATTTTACCATAATTTAACGGCATCATCAGTGATGGTTAAACCAAAAACATTAGCAATGAAATAATATATATACTGTTTTTTTTTAAGAAATTGCAACGATATTATTGCAGGCTGTCCTCCCGAATGAGGCCGAGCGTGAGGAGGACAAACTTTCAGTTTGTTCAAAGTGAATGTGAGCAGACCACATTGAAATTTCACACCAAATCAGTTACAGTGCAAAGACAATAAACAAACACAAAAAACAAACAACAAGCTCACTGTTCCATTGGTAGTTAGTTTCAATTCCTAGTTTTCTTTAGTATCTCTTCAGCAAACAATGTTACATTGTTTTTGTGTAGCCTTGGCCCGAGTCAGATGAGGATGTTACTTGTAAAAGCATTGCTGTTCGGATCAGGTGTTAAATCATTAACATTATTGTCCTGTAAGAAAACAGTTCATAATTGATAATGATGATGTTTCACATACAATTGAATTGCAACACATTTATTTCAGCAGCATGTAATACTTACAGTCTGTGATGTTATGTCTATTGAAATGATGGTGGCAAATTACAAAAGCAGCTCCAGCCACAAGCAGAACGCCACCAACACCAACACCAACAACTAGTCCTATTGTTATACCTGAACTTGGAACAGCTAAAGACAGATAGTCATTATTACTAAAAAGTGAATGATAATCTAATTAGTATTTAACAATACTTCAACACTTACTAGATTGATGTCAAACATGTTTTTTTTTCTAAATTCCTCAAAAAAAAGTAAATGATACTCACCAATGACTGTAACACTGAATCTCTTCATTTTGGTCACACTAAAGCTGCTGTTACTGATGGTGATCAATAGATTATAATCTCCAGAGTCTGTGGTTCTGGTGTTCATGATGGTCAGAGATCCAGTCTGATGATCCAGCTTCAGTCTGTCTCTGAAT
>JAUMHI010000679.1:0-10100 GCA_032359435.1 Enteromius unitaeniatus | reverse complement strand
GAACTGTGGCTGTGCAAACCCCTGTTGAAGAGAATTATTTCACCTTGCTCCTAAAGACTTTCATTATTCTAAATAAAAACTCTTACACTTACCTTCCAGTCTCCTCCTCCTTGCACCGAGCGTTACAGTATGCATGGCTGTGGTCATCATTCGTGTGTTAATCGCTGTGTATGTCTAATAACACAATCTCCTTCTATTCACCTATTGCGTCTATATAATTGGGGGTAATTTTCTCAAATCTGTCACATGGGTCCACTGCTGGCTCTGATATGAAAGATGACAAAAAGAGCATTTAGGCTACTACAAATAAGATTTGATATATATATATTTATATATATATATATAGATATAGATTTAATTTGTTTGATAAT
Organism: Enteromius unitaeniatus; assembly: GCA_032359435.1. NCBI lineage: Eukaryota > Metazoa > Chordata > Actinopteri > Cypriniformes > Cyprinidae > Enteromius > Enteromius unitaeniatus. The sequence goes on along the minus strand of JAUMHI010000679.1, from coordinate 9,729 downwards.
TTTTGCCAGCTCTTTCTCCTGGCTTTTGCAGCATTAGCTGTTTTTCCCAGTGTCTTTATTAGTTTGAAATTCTCCTTAACCCTCTAATAAAATCTCTTGCTCCGCTTGAGAAAAAAAAAATTGAGATTGCTCTTTTGCCATTTCGTCAACCAATCAAAGGGGCTGTGATCAGTGTTTCTACTATCGATACATGGTGCCTTTTAAACCAACGCACGGACGCGCAATGATCCTAGACTCTCAACTCAATCCAGCTATACTAATCATCAACAAATGTTGCGATGATCTGATCTTAGATGTCTCAATTAATCTCGGATGTTTTAAGCAACGTACGAAGAATGGACCCTTGGAGGTGTCCAAACTACTCTGCGTGTATGTAAACACGTCAATGAATTTCATTGGCATACGCTGATTAGGATCAGCTGAACCCAATCGCAGCGCGAGTATAAGTAGGTCAGCAGATCTAGCGTTCATTAGCTTTTCACTTCGGAGCCAAGCAGTTCATGCAAACGTCCCTGAGCCATTTTACTCTTGTGCTTGATGGAGAAAGGCTGGTGTTACGGCACTGTAGCGACGGTGGTTCCAGGTGAGTGGCGGTGACATTTGTATTGCATCTGCATTTGTTTACTGAGCGGCCATCTTCCCTGTTTGTTTCAGCCTTTTCACAAAAGAGCAAAGCCTAAAAGAAGTTGGCGCACGGATGGTATGTCTTTTTAAAGATACTTCCGTTAACGAGGAATGTCCTACCATGCATGCGTTGTTGGATGTGGCCGTTACCTGGCACCAGCAGACAGTCACAAACGCTGTTTAACATGCCTGGGCATTCAGCATGCTAAAGCGGTGTTTGTGGATAGTTCATGTTCCTCATGTGGGAAGATGACTATCTTGGAGTTGCACGCCATGGCGTTGTTGCAGGTGCATCAGGTCAAGGCACTGAGAGCTGTGCACAAGAGTGGCCACGATCCAGAGGTTCTTCTGACCTTTGTGCCGCGACGGACCTCACACTTCGAGCGACGAAGGTTACAATGCGTGCCCTGGGATGTGCGATGTCCACTATGTTGGACCAGCAGTGCCATCTGTGGCTGTGTCTGGCGGTCATGAGTGATGTGGACAATTAGGTTTTAGGATTAGGTGTCGCTGGCCAGCTGGCAGAAGTAGACTGAGGCCCTCCGTCAGCTGCACCTGGGCCCTGCTGGCCTGCTCATCAACAAGGGCGGCCCCTCACTGTCACCCCCGGTCCTCCGCCGCCAGTGCAGCAGCCGTGTCGAGGAGCCGACAACCGGGCGACCCAGGGATAGAAGGTACTGTTAAGTGTGCGAGCTCACCACTCCCTCTCCCGGTGGAAAATTCCAAAATATCGACAAGAAGAGCGGTTTTCTCTATCTCTAGGTCCCCTGAGGAGATGAGGTGCTGTGGACAGGCCTGTAAAAGAGAAATGATGAAGAAAGCAATAGAGCCGGTCCCTCAAGCCAATATGAGGACAGGGTTTTACAGCCCATACTTCATATTGCCCAAGAAAGGTGGTGGATTACGACCGTTCCTGGATCTGCAAGTCTTGAATCAAGCTCTTCACAGGCTTCCGTTCAAGTGCATCCATCCCCAGGATTGGTTTGCAGCAATAGACCTGAAGGACGCGTACTTTCATGTTTCAATCTTTCCGCGACACAGGCCATTCCTGTGATTCGCGTTCGAAGGTCAAGCATATCAGTACCGTGTCCTGCCCTTCGGGCTCTCCCTGTCGCCCTGTGTGTTCACCAAGGTGACCGAGGCAACCCTGACTCCTCTCAGGGAGAAAGGGGTTCGTATTCTCAACTACCTTGACGACTGGCTGATACTAGCACAGTCCAGAGCTCAGTTGTGCGAACACGGGGATTTGGTGTTACAACACCTCAGTCTGTTGGGTCTTCAGGTCAACTGGGAGAAGAGTAAACTCTGTCCGGTGCAGAGGATCTCTTTTCTCTTTTTGGGTTGGACTCGGCCCAGACAATGCGCCTCACAGAGGAATGTGCTCAGTCTCTGCAGACCTGCTTGAATACGTTCAAGAACAGGAGAGTGGTCCCACTGAAACATTTTAGAGGCTCCTGGGGCATATGGCGGCAGCTACAGGGTAGTCCCATTATGGCTGCTACAGACCACTTCAGCATTGGCTTCACGATCGAGTCCCGAGGTGGGCGTGGAAGTGCGGATCGCTGCGGGTCCAAGTTGCTACAGCCAGTCGCCTGGCCTTCTCCCCGTGGTCAGATCTAATGGTTCTTCAGGCAGGAGTACCCTTAGAACAGGTCTCCAGGCATGCTGTGGTATTCACAGATGCCTCCACCACAGGGTGGGGCGCCACGTACAATGGGCATGCAGTCTCTGGGGTCTGGAGGGAATTGCATTGGCACATTAATTGCCTCGAGTTGCTAGCAGTCGCCTCAAAGAGCACCTTCAGGGCTGCCACGTTCTGGTCCATATGGACAACACATCGACCGTTGCGTACATCAACCATCAAGGTGGTCTACGCTCCCGTCGCATGTCGCAGCTCGTCCTCCACCTCCTCTTATGCAGTCAGAAGCTTCTGAGGTTGCGCCATTCACTTTCCAGGTATTTACAACCAGATGGCCGACGAGCTGTCTCAAGCCCCAGTGCTCCCTGGGGAATGGAGACTCCATCCCCTGACGGTTCAGTTGTTATGGAAGCAGTTTGGTGCAGTACAGGTAGACCTGTTTGCCTCCCCAGAAACCTCTCATTGCCAGTCGTTTATGCTCTGACCGAGGGAACCTTAGGCAGAGACTCCCTGGCTCACAGCTGGCCTCAGGGGCTACGCAAAAATGCGTTCCCCCAGTGAGCCTTCTAGCGCAGCTTCTGTGCAAAGTCAGGGAGGACAGGGAGCAGGTCCTGCTGGTAGCCGCCAATCGGCCCACCAGGACTTGGTTCTCCGAAATTATACTTCTCATGACAGCCCCTCCTTGGCAGATTCCTCAGAGGAAGGATCTACTGACTCAGAGATGGGACACCCCTTGGCACCCGCTCCCAGATTGTGGAAACTCCACGCTTGGACCCTGGAAAACGGGACGCGGAGGTTGAGAGCGAGAGCGCCTTCTACAAGAGCTGTCTACGTGTTGAAATGGATCAGAATCATGCTTCTGTTTTTGCAGCAAGGGTCGGAGCGAAGTCTCCCTCCACCCTTAAAGTCTATGTGGCTGCCATCGCTGCAAATCACGACCCCATTGATGGAAGGTCGATGGGTAAGCATGATCTGGTCATTAGGTTCCTTAGGTGGGCCAGAAGGTTCAATCCTTCTAGGCCTCCTACTGTACCCTCTTGGGATCTCTCTCTTGTGCTGAGAGCATTGAAAGAGGATCCCTTTGAGCCTCTGCCAGCAGTGGAGTTGAAGTTTTTGTCAATAAAAACTCTTCTCCTGCTCGCACTGGCCTCCATCAAGAGGGTAGGTGACCTGCAGGAATTTTCGGTCGACGATTCGTGCCTCGAGTCTGGGCCCAAGGATTCCCAGGTTATTCTGAGGCCACGGCCCAGCTACGTGCCCAAGGTTCCTACCACTCCCTTTAACTGTGGGTTGGGTGACCCCAAACACATTTGCTAGATTCAACAGCCTTCGTTTTGAACCGGTTTCTTCCCGTGTTCTCACCTCTAACAGAGCTAAAGAACCGGAGTAGGACCTGTTCGGTCGGCTTGGTATCCTTCTCCAGTAATCCTTATCAGTAGACACTGTGAGTCCTCCGATCCCCGCGGCAGTCGGATGTTGTGGAGCATCTGACGCCATGCCCTCGAGGCGATGTATCCTTGAGAACCGCTAGAGGGCTGGGAATCCCTGAGTGTTACCCTGAGGATCTCAGGCGGTAGACCTCGGAGATCTCTTGTCTTACTCTTGGGTCGCCATAGGGGCAGTACTGCCGCTAGGAGGCCGTGACCCCAGCTCAGCTCCTCAGCGAAGACCTAATGAACGCTAGATCTGCTGACCTACTTATACTTGCGCTGCGATTAGGTTCAGCTGATCCTAATCAGCGTATGCCAATGAAATTCATTGGTGTGTTTACATACACGCAGAGTAGTTTGGACATCTCCAGGCGAGATTCTTATTCGTTGGTCACCGACGTGATGTCTCCATTCCCTTCTTCAGGGAACGAGGGTTACAATACGTAACCGAGACATTCTGGAATGTCCCCCAGGAGTGCCCAATCTGTTCCCGGAGATTGAGGCAGTATCTGAAAACTTGGGTAGCTGACTTGACTCACAACACTGATTTTGGATGAGCTTCTGAGACTTCTTAGACAACAAAATAGTGAGATTTAGTGATAACTAATGTAACACTGCTTTCTCGGTGGAAATATCATCAAAAGTGCAAAATATTGTTAAAAAAACACACACATATACACACAAACTGACTACCAAACTGAAGTTTCAGCTGCATTCTTTATGTGAACATCTAGGTCTTTTTGACCTGCAAATAATAAAAAATATTTTTTAGTCCAAATGGTTTGAGACTGTATGGTGGTAACACTTGCTAGATCTGCAAAAATGAATAAATAAATAAAAATAAAATAAATAAATAAATAAATAGATAAATAAAAAATTGGAATGATATCTTGATTTTATATTAATGTAAAAAAGTCACACTCAAGGTCTTCGTGTAATTAATGTAATTTAATTTTGTAACAAAATAATTGGGTTTTTCTAAACAAATGTAATTCTATTATGCATATTAAAGTTTTTTTCTTCACTTTTGGGTAGTTTTTACAGGACATCATGCCAACCCCACAGAGGACTTCAGATAATGCCAACCCCACAGAGGACATCAGATGATGCCAATCTCACAGAAGACTTCAAATGATACCAACCCTGGAACAACACACAGCACTACCGAACTCTGCTACTATTTATAATGTTCCTTGTCTGTTCGATTACGTTATTAATTGATCTTTATCTCACATCTATGCCATATGTACATGTACAAACTACTACTACATATACTGTTAACATTACTTTGGTGTAAAGCTGCTTTGCAATAATATGTATCATGAAAAGCGCTATACAAATAAATTTGAATTGAATCATATTTTTTTAAAAGTATATGTTAATATTATTTATTTTATTTTATTTTTTATTTTTTTAAACATAGGTTTATATACAAATACAGCATTTTATGCAAAAAAATTATAAAAGACCCACATTTCTAATTTTCATTCATGGGGATAACAGATCATTTGACATTAGGAAGTGCTTTTGGAAAATGCCGTTTTAAAATGAAGAAAAAATTCTCACTTTTACCAGTAGATGGCTGCAGAGCTCCACTATTTGCTATTTGACCAATGACCAACTAAAATCTGTATAGATATATATTAATGTAATGGAAATGGGGTCATCCAAAATACACAGGCTGGGTCAGAACACAAGGCAAAGACTACTGTAGAAAACAAAACTAGGTTTAGATCTGGGTAATCTGGCACTTGGCTCGATAGTGTGGTTATAGAATACTCTGCATAGATAGTCAGTCACTTATACCGTGTGACTGATTTTTCTGTCACTGACTTTTTCACAAAAATTGGAAATTACGTCAGTGCAGGGTAAAGTAAGTTCCGTTACAGGTTTTTGCCTATTATATCAGTTATATCCTTATATTATATCCTTTTCTCAAATAATGTTTTTTTTTTTAATTACTTTTCTGCTTTGTCTGTTTTGTCTTATTGTTAAATAAGATAATGTGCTGAACATAGTTTTGGTTTGTTGAATGGTTTCTATAGTCTATAGTCTTCTATAGTCTATACTTTTTAAAATAGTCTTTGATCTCCGGTACATTTCAAATTACTTCAGTTTTCTCAGTAATTTGGTTCTAATACCCATATCATGGTAAATTACTTCAAAATGACAACAATTATGACCAGATGCACATTTTTCCAAGAAATCACGTACCAAAGAGAGTCATACCAAAGTTGTTTTTTTTTTTAATATCTTTTCTATAACTCGTTAAATATGTACAATTTGCTGTAAGATTGGGCTTGATTCTTCATGTTAATATCAGGTGTCTTCAATAATGATCAATCATCACTCTTTCCGGCTCATACTGCATTGGTTAAAGCTTATGGGAATGTCATACAATGAACGAGCTAATCATAGAATGAAGCTAATCATAGAATGAAGACTTAATCATTTCTGTTTCTAAAAATCATGGTTTTGTATTGTTTGTTGTGTGATCAGCATTTGTATTAGTAGATTTTGTTAGAGAAGTGACACATAACATTTTATGTTTAGCTAAAATTAAAGAAATGACTTGGAAAAAAGGTTTGTTTATTTGTTTATAGTCAATAAAATTATCCGAACTTCTGACTATTACAAAATAATAAAATTAAATAATAAAATTAAATACAATTAAATACAATTGATTAGCCAATCAGATTTGAAGAACCAGTTTACAGTTTTTGTGACGTTTAGGCTTACAATCAGTGTTTGGTGCTTGTACATCAGTGTCAGTCATCTATCATTAAATAAGATTTTATCCATTACTCATGGGTAAGGTTAAGTTTAGGTGTAGAGATATGGTCAAAACTAAACATTTTGGATTGAAATGTTCCAGGCTCAACAAAATATGCTGACCCAGGAACATGCTGAGATTCATATGCTTCATATGCTCCACTATTCGAGTTGCAACCCATTTCTGTGGTGGAAAGAATAGTCTGCCTCTTGCATTGTTTTCATTGCAATAACGAGGCTACCATTCACTGCATTAATAAAAAACAATCTCATTCACCCGCTTTAATGCCCCTTATAAGTTATCTAATATGGATCTCGGTTAGTGATCAATTCATAATAAATGTTAAACACATTCCCGGAAGGAAAAATCAAATAGCTAACTCTCTTTCTCGCTTTTCCTTTCATAAATTCAGGACGCTGGCTCCAGAAGTGAAACCCCTCCCAATCCCTGTTGCACCCTATTCACAACTAATATTCCACTAAACCATTCCCTAATACAGTGTTTCCCAACCCTGTTCCTGGCGCCAGACCAACAGTGCACATTTTGGATGTATCCCTTATCTGACCAATATATTTCTGGTCGTGGAGTCTGTACTAATGAGCTGATGAGTTGATTCAGATGTGTTTGATTAGGAAAAGTTGGAAAATGTGTAGTGTTGGTGTGCCTCCAGGAACAGGGTTTGGAAACACTGCCCTAATACCCCTTCTCGAAGCTTTTCTCGATACCATGCTTCAAGCCATTTCCCCCAGAACGTTGCAGTCTTACCTCACTGCATGGAGAAGTTTTAAATAATTCCATTCCGTATACAACTTGCCATTCCCTGACTTCTCACTGTTGTCTATAATTTACTTTACTAATTTACTTCCTATCTTAATATCACAAAAAAACCTGCAAATATTTCTGTAAAAGAGGCTAGTTAAGTGGAATTCTATTCAAAAGCTCATTTGTGGCATCACCTCACCTCAAATGTCCAATGATCAGACTTCCCTTCTTATCAAGGGCATCGGAAGAGCTCACTCCACATGCCCTGATACCAGGCAATCCATTATGCAAAAAATCCTGACAAAGTGCATTTCTACCCTCCGCAGAGGCCCAGAGTTGGATATCGTGAAGGCAGGGGTTGGGTAATGTAACTTGGTCTTCGAGGGAGGGGACTGAGGATGCCAGGGCGAGTAGGCGAGAGATGAAGGGGCGGCCTTGTGGGATGATGTGCATGGCAAAATTAAGATGCCCCAGGACGGAAAGGAGTTTGCGTTTGGAACATTGGGGCTGGGTGGGGAGGTTGGAAGCTAACAGGGTAATCCGGTCAATTTTCTCTTTGGGGAGGGATGCTTCTAGATGAATGGCCAGAAATTGAATGCATGTGCTGGACCCATTGTTTTCTCCATTGTTTTCTCCTGGACTATAGGGATCCCTAAGTCTTTGAAGACTTTTTTTGAAGTCTGTGGTGGGAAGGGCTTGGGAAGTTGAGATAACTAGAAAATCATCAAGCAGATGGATGAGGTGGTGGATATGATAATTATTAGACAGAATCCAACAGATCACTTCGGAGAGCATGTAGAAAATCTTGGGACTGCTTTTACATCCAAAGGTGAAGGCTGACTGTGAAGTAGACTTGATTCAGCCATTGAATGCCAAAAAGGTGGCAAAAGTCCATGCACCCCAGCTGACTTTCTTAATGATTTCAATGGCTTGCCCGACCTCGTGGTAGAGGAGGGAGAATTCCTCTAGAGGAATCAGGCTGTTAATGCTGGGAATGGGAGAGTTATGCGAGGAAGAAAGATAGATAATTAGGCGTTTCTTTCCTGAGAACCTTCGAGTGGTGATACCTATTGGGCTGATCCGAAAAGTATTGAAAGGAGGGTTGGATAAGGGGCTGATCATGAATTTGCCTTATAATTAATTAAATAAAATCTTTTTCTAGAAGTTACACAGAGTCAGGATCGGAGGTGGCCGATTGCAGGTTAGGGCAGATAAAAGAGTGGGAGTGCAAGATCCAGGGTGGAATCCGTACATCAAACCTGATAATAGATAATGGGAAAGTCAGGGTCAGGAAAATTGACTTTCAGCAGACAAGCGATTAACATTGACTGGAGTCAATAAAATCTTTATTTATTCAATTATATATATATATATATATATTTCATTTATTTCTCAATGAAACTAATATTAAGATTTGGAAGCATTAAAATGCATTGAGAGAAAATAGGGAAGTAAAATAATACGTAGCACTGAGGTAATGAATATACAAATTATGCATGATGTCATCTGGCAGCGTCTAGGAAGTTTCAAGCTGGCTTTGGTACTTGCGATTGAAAGTTGGTAACACTGGCTTGGTTCTGCGTCCGGGGAGGAGGAAAATGGAGGAGGAAACCGGCACGCGGTGAATAGCATTGATTCATGTCGCAGGGATTTGCTTTGTGGATGAAGAGTGGACAGAGATGGGAGAGTGCACAGACTTCCGGACTCGAATGAAAGCCGCAAGCTCCAGTGGGAATTCAGGCGGAGCTGCAGCCTGGAAGCTGGCTGGCTGGCTGGCTGGGCTGGGAGGGGAGCTGAGTCCTCTTGATTGAGCTTGGATGAGCAATTGGAGTTTAGAAGGCTTGCCTGGCAGAGCGAGATCATGCACAAAAGACGAGATATGGAAAGGAAGGAAATTGGTTTATTCATAGTGGGAAGGATAGATCTGATTGGGCTGGGGAAATGAAGAGATTGATTAGACAATGGGGTGCCAGCCACACTTGATTTCATTCACGCTCCTCTGGAAACAAACCAAATTGTGCCAACACCACTCAGATCATACCCCTTCCATCGACAAAAGAGCATCACAGCTCATCATCGCAGAAAGGTAAAAAAACAGTTTTGAAACTAAGTAAAACACTGAAAAAAAAAAAAAAAAAGAAAATATCCCTGAAAATATAGTCTTATAGTTATTCCTTCACACAAACGGATTTCCACTCTGAAGCACCACTCTACTCAGATGGTTTTGCGATCGTTGGGCGATCACTATTAATCCACGTACCAGTGTCTACATAGGCTTTACCTGATCTCAGATCAATTGGTTAACTTTTTTGTTGAGATTTCATTGACAAATTTGTGCCAATAAAGGACTTCTTATAGTTCATTATCTCGTTTTGTCCTCATCAACCAAGCTCTCAATAGAAGAGAAAAGAAAACGCGCAGACGCTAAATATTTAACGTTAATAGATGATTTGTACGCTGCATGCAACAGATGGCACATTCAACCAAATATTTGCCGCTGG
>JAUMHI010000678.1:0-10103 GCA_032359435.1 Enteromius unitaeniatus | reverse complement strand
CTTGTGACTTTGTTTGTGTGTGTGTACCTGTCGTCAATAAAGCGTGCACATGGATCCCACTGACTCCGAGGGTATGTCACACCTGTGGGCTGTATGTTTGAAGTTTTAAGATTAATTTTTCAATTCAATTATTCAATCCAAATACACTTTATTGTTGGAATTCTTTCCGAAATTTGTCTTGGATCTCAAAGTGTAGCCTATTCGATCTAGCATCTGCAACATGGCAATCTGTTAAATGGCAAAATATAATATTTCTTATACAAAATGTGAGAAGGGTCAGACATAATTTTCCTGAGAGGCTCTGCTATTTTTTCATATATTGACATATTTCACATATTGTAAAATTTTAAGTTTATTGTGTAAACTATAATATAGACACTCGCATAAAGCATGCCGGCAATGACATAAATCAAAGCACAGTGTTCGGAGAAGAACGCTGGAAAATACGACAGAAATAAGATGTTTGTCTGTAGCCTACTGCAGTACAAGCCGGGTTCACCTGTGCGCGACAAATGCAGTATGAAAGCACAATCGACTCTGCTGACATGTGTAGCGTGAAACCGGCATGATGTCCGAAGACCAGAGGCATCCAACAAAGGTTTGGCCTTGTCCCTCAGGCACAGAGATTTCTCCAGTTTTTCTCTAGTTTCTCTTAATTTTTTGATGATGTTATGCACTGTAGATGATGAGCTTTTGCAATTTGACGTTGAGGAACATTGTTTTTAAAGTGTTCCACAATCTTTTTACACACTCTTTCACAGATTGGAGAGCCTTTGCCCATCTTTACTTCTGAGAGACTGAAGTTTAAGACTTCATTATTTCTTTTATAGCTAATCATGATACAGACCTGATGTCAATTCACTTAATTATTTGCTAGATATTCTCCCAGCTGAATCTTTCCAAAATGTCTTGCTTTTTTAGCCCATTGTTTCCTCTTTGTTACAATGTTCTGTTGAAAATAAAATATTGGCTCATGCAATTTAAAAGACTTTTAGTTTTCTTTTTATTCACATTTAAAAAAGGTCCCAACATTTCCAGAATCTGGAATGTAGAATAAATATTTTATATACAATATACATCTCAAGTGTATAGATCTTAATACAATATAGATCTCATGTGAAATGAAAAGTGCTGCATTACAAATAGCATTACAGATCCTACACTGGCACTTATCCACCAGTTTCTTTTACTTTGTGCATTCATTTGCTTCTTCAATAATTTGCATTTGCATTGCATTTAATAAAAATGACCAAGTCAGAATAATGAGTACAAATGTTAAATCCATTTCTGATATCAATAATATGTTGTATTACTATAAAAATATATATTGTGGCATCAATGCTAATATTCTGAGGTGACGTGTGTGTTTCTAGTTGACATAACAATAATATTTAGTATCTTAAAATGTAATTCTCACTTAAGCTGAGTTGCAGATTTAGTTCATAATAATAATTATGACTAGTAACGCTGAGGGATACATCTTCAAATCAACACAAACAGTGAAACATTCCAGTGCTGTTACATGAAATATCAGCAATATCAACATCCTTTCGTTGGGTATGTCATCTTACAGTGATGAAAGTTGATCATACCTTTGTTGTACATGTTGGTTGGAACCTGGACGACACTGAGGCTGAGGTTTACAGACAGATTGTTGAAATGTTCATTTGGCTGTAGAATGAATTCTCCACCCAGCTCCAAACTCCTGCCCTCTTTATCCATCTCATTGATCAGCACTGCATTAAAGTACTCATACTGTCAGGAAAGAACGTGACAAAATATGGCAAGAGTGAGGTCATCTAATGCTTTTATCTTGAAAAACTGTTAAAACTGGATAGAGATATATTTCTTATTTTGGCAAAACAACTGTCCTTCCTCTGAGACACAGGGTTCGAATGCGTGTTGCTTAAGAACAACTGTTAGTTCTAGATTGTTTAGGTGAATAAATTGTTCAACCACTGTTTACCTTTAAGCACTGCCAATTCTCTCTCTTGTAAAACAGAAATGTTCATCAAAAAAGAAATTATTTTATTAAAGACCTTTCAAAGTACAATGAGAGAGTCTATTTCAAATTTGCCTTTTATTGTGAAGATTCTAGAAAAAGTTGTATTCAGTTAACTGCAGGATATTCAGTGCCAGTTCAATTTTGAATACATTTCAATCAGGCTTTAGAGTGTGCCACAGTATTGAAACAGCTGTAATGATGTACTCTTCTCTACAGACTCTGGGAACTCTATTTTAGTACTTTTAGACTTTTTAGTACTTTTAGACAGTGTTTGATACAGTTAATCATCCCATTCCAATCTTTCATCAAGAGCACTATATAGGCCCATGGGTTAATGCTCCGAATTTGCATTTTACTTGCATAACAGACACTGTGCAGTTAATATTGCAAACCATAATTAATCTTTAGCTAAGCTTACCTGTGAATATTTTTAGGGAACACTGAATTTCCTTCCATTGCTTTGCAGATGATCCTTAATTTTAGATATAAATGATTCTGAGGCCTTGAATACAGACAATGAATCAAAAACTGAGATTGTGTTTGGTCCAGCATCCTCCTCAGTCACTTTAAAAGCAAAGTTCTTCAATTTAAGTTTAATCTGAAACCACATAAAAACTTTGGGCTATATTATTATTACCACCTGTGTTTGTCTTGTGCTGATCATTGTGGTTAACCCCCCTTTGTAACGCCTTTCGTGTCTCCCCGTGTTTCCTCTGTTCTAGTGTTTCGTTCTCAACCAATTTTCCAGGTTAATATACTTTAGTATAATATCAATATTTGGATGCTTAGTAATTATATTTTACTGCATTCTGATAAAATGGGTACTAATGATTCAGTCAATAATCTTAAAGGTTGTCATCTTCCAAGGTTGAGGTCTCGGGTGTAATGTTGGATATCAGTCTCATCTCATGATGACACATTGAAATAGGACACTGACAGAACCAGCTGCAGCCAGACAGATGTAACGTCACTGCTGCAGTACATGCTGTGCCTAACCTCACCCTTAACAGGGTCAAGATAACTGGGGGCCTGTCTGGTATCCAACTGTATCAACCCTGATTTGTGATCATTGTGATTCGATCAAGCAGATCAGATCATCAGTCAATCAGGACACGGTGCATTTACACTTGACGACATCAGCTGACTTCTCTATCTGGATAAGCGATCAGATTTGTTGTTCCGACGCAATATTTAAATAAGTCTGCAGAGAATGGTCCAGTGCAAAGTCAATCTGAAGTGGTGGGTTTTCTTTTCTTTTGCTTCACTAGTGGTCTACAAGGGTGTTCTCCGTTTTTTTTCTGACAGTTTGTAAGAGAAGAGGCGGAATGTCAACCTGCAAATGCAGACACTATGGCTAGACTGCATTTACATTACACTGAGAGCCGATCACAATGGGTCCTCGACTGCCTCTGGACCAGAACACACTGATAACATGGATAACATTATGATCAGAAGCGTGTTTACACTTGTCTTACTCTTGATTAAAAAATTTTCTGAATGCATCGCGATTCCTATATAATCAATTCTGGGCTCAGATTTAAAATACAAATCTTTTGAAATTGATAACATTTTGCATCAGTGATGTCATGTTACAGCCATAGCCATCCAGATGTCAACACGTGCCTCAGATATCAGTCATACTGAATGTGTTCTTAAAGCATCAACACCATGACACAGCATTTTCATGCCCTTTTCAAGGAACCAGGTAAAATACATAAAGCTGATACATTTTTGATGGTTGCAAAAATGTATGTCTTGTTTGTTAATGTCTTTGACCCAAAAAGCTGAAGCTGTCAACTTAAAAACATTACACACTGAATTAAGCTAGCTGACGTTAGCATAGAGGATTTAGCCAGCTGCAAAGGCTTGGACACAAATACAAACAGTGCTTGGCAGGAGGTGTATTTTCAAGACACAAAATCTCAATAAACATTTTTCTACACCGTCAAAAATATCTCGTCTTCAGCAAAGGAGTATAAGGATACATTTCAAGTAATAAGGCAGGATAGAGGAACAATATAGTAAGATGATAAATAAAAGTAAAATAAAGTATAAAAAATATACTACGCAGTCCTGCATTCTTGTGGGAACATCTAGGAATACATTATAACACGTCAGACATGGAAATAACATATTGAACCCTGTAAACCCCACCAACAGGGATAGCGGAAAAATGCCAAACATTTTGGGAATATGGGGACAGGCTGTACTCTCTCAGGTTACGCAGACAAAAGAACAGCGAAATATGAGAAACGGCTGTGCTATCAGAACACCAGATAACAGCAGCATGTGCAATGTCTTATGCTGCAACAGAGAAAATGCCTTAAAACAGATCCAAATGAATACTCCCAGCATTTACATTCACCTAAAGTTTAAATACCACACAGATAAACACTGCTAAGAGTACATTTAAACCTTTAAACACAATTATATACTTGCTTTAGCACACAACCCTTTTGCCCTTCTCCACTGTCACGGTGTTCATATTTTTAGCACTGCAGTGTACTGAATGAGCTATTAATAAATCATTCAGCAGTATTATATTTACAGCAGTGCTGTCATCTACTCACTGTACTCTCTTTCAGCACTGCTGTATTGTCACAAAGAAGGCTTTCCAATAAACAATCTTGTGTTAAAGATCCTATATCAAAAAATATAAAATTCCCCAACATGTTCTCAATAAACTTTGATTCATTTTACTACACATGAATAATGTCTGTAAATAGATCTTTGTATATTGATGTTTATTAATACTTTATTTTCATAAATAAACGTGACCCTGTACCACAAAATCAGTCTTAAGTCACTGGGGTATATTTGTAGCAATAGTCAAAAGCACATTGTATAGGTAAAAATAAACAATTTTGCAACAATCATAAGTGTATTAGGTAAAGAGCATGTTCCATGAAGATATTTTGTAAATTTGTAAAATTTTGTAAAAACTTTACAAAACTTGTATTTTGTAAAACTTAATTTTGACAACTTTAAGGATGATTTTCTCTGTATTCCAGATATTTAAATGGTTGTATCTGTTCTGTCATAACAACACTATCAATGGAAAGCTTATTTATTCAGCTTTCAGATTATGTATAAATCTCAATTTCATATTTTTTAAAAAATACCCTTATGACCCTTATTAAAGTCATACATTACTTTTTAGATTCATGTGGCTTTTGTTTCGATAAGAATATTGGTAAAAACGTTTGTAGATGTTAATATGTACCCATGAAAACTAAAGAGATGGCTTTCCACACAAGATACAATGCTATATGAAGAACTTTTAACAACCATGGAAACTTTGGTGTATAAGGAAAGATTCATCATAGTGGAAAAGGCTTCTTCTGATAGTACTGTACAGAGTGCTTTATAGTGGTAAAGTGTCTGACACTTGTAAAGGGACTGTGGCACAGAACAGAATATGCTGACACGATCAGGAAAGAGAGTCAGCAGTCTGATAGGGGCCATTCAGCAAAAACGCGTTAGTTTAAACGAGTTAAACCTCCACTGGACAGCAGACCTCAGATGTCCTTAGTGTTTCCTTATGTCTAAGAGAAAAGCTGTTTCTTAAGTCCTGATGCCTATCTTTCCTCTATGACCAAAAAAAGAAAGAAAAAAAAAAAGAACTTTGATAGAAATCCCAGTCAAAACTTTTACATTTCCAGCACAAGGACATGTGGGTCAAAGGGATCTTCAGTGTCAACACTGAAAAATCAATGGACACTGCAAGCATTAGTTATTCATTCTGATTTATTGCTTAGATCATATTTTATGTTTGACTTTTCACATAAATCATTTTTAAGAGTGGCCAATAACATAACACTTATGTCCTATAGAGGTAATCATGGAGGCCACTGAAGTTAGCGTTCATGTTTTCTTTATAAGCTGATGTGTCATGGAATCCATTTGTAAGCAGGCAATACGGTGGTCGAAGATGAGAATATGGATATTTATGGTACAATTCCATCAAGTTTAGCTTGTATACAGTAGAACAGATTTTGCAATACACCATCAAAAGTTTTGATAAGGGGGCCGTGAGCAGCTCAACGGAACGCACATTCATAGAGAGGAATACTGAGCAGAGCGTCACACATTGAGCAGTGCGCGCCTGTCGGGTGCCGTACTGTCGGGTGCCGTGGCAAGGCTAGTGACAGTATTAACCAACAGTATTAAGCGCGCACTGCTCAATGTGTGACGCTCTGCTCAGTATACTGTCGATATACTGTACAGTATAATGTTGATCGCAACATTGGAGGGCGAGCCCTCTCTCTCCAGCGATGACGACTCTGCTGCGTTGCCCCTATTCTGGTGTGGTAGCATTGCCCAAGATGATAGCTATGTTTTCCCGGGCCGCCAAGAAGGTCGGGTTCGTGTGGAAATCTCCGACGCGCCCTGATCCTACAAATCTGGATGAGTGGTTTCTCTGTGGGATTTGTGCTGATTTTTAGTACTCCTCTCTAGTGCCATTCTTCCCTGAAGTGCATGAGGAGCTTACAAGATCATAGAAGGCACCTTTTACTGCCCAAGACAAATCTTGTAGCTTCTCTGCCCTCACCACCCTCGATGGTGGGACCACTTTGGCGTATGCGGGCATTCCCTTTGTGAAGCGGTCTGTGGCCATGCAACTATGTCCAACGATATCCATGTTAGTGCGCTCAGCACCAAGAGCACCCCTCCTGGGTGGTAACATGCAGCTCCCTGCCTCAATGAGTCACATATCTGGCTGAGTGTTCGACGTCACACCCAGATCCCACCCCCTGCTGTCACAGGCAAGGCCGTCACAGGCCCGGGGCTGGGTCCCTCTTTTCCACCACGCTGCATGGGTTCATCATTCCACTGGTCCTTCTGTCACTTACTCTAGGAGCCTGGCTAGCACTTTCCAGTTCATCTTGGTGGCTTCTGTGGACCATCCGACAGTTTGTCTGGCTGCCCCCCAAGTTCAGGGGAATCCAGTACACCTCAGTCAGGTCTGTCAATGCCCCTGTCTTACGTGCAGAAACGCATTTTCAAGTGCATCTGTCCCAGAGATTGGTTTGCAGCGATCAACCTGTTCTTTTATGTCCTGATCCTCCCACAACACAGGCCATTCCTGCGGTTTGCCTTTGAGAGTCATGCATATCACTACAAGGTCCAATCGTCTTCGAATCCTTTGGAAAAGGCCAATGAATATTAACAATAATTACAGCCATGTGCACCTTATCTCGTTTGGCCTGTCCCTGTCTCCCCGATTCTTTACTAAGCTCGTGGAGGGATCTCCGTCTCCCTTATGGCAGATGGGCATCCGCATCCTCAACTAGACAACTGGCTAATAATAGCTGTGTCAGCACAGGGACATAATGCTTCGGCACCTCAGCCATCTGGGCCTTCAGGTTTACCGTGCAGCCGACCATCTGCTCCTGTGGAGTCAGATGCGGCTGAAATCGCTGTGCGCTGTTCATGTTCCAGGTATACTCAACCGTGCAGCTGATCAGCTTTCAAGGCAATCCACCCACCCTGGAGAATGGCGACTCAGTCCAGTCCAGCTGATCTGGAGCCACTTCGGTGAAGCCGAGACGACTTTGCCTCCCCCGAGTCCTCTCACTGTCGCCTGTTTTACTCCCTCACCGATGCGCCCCTTGGCAAGGGATGCACTGGCACACAGCTGGCCTCCGGGGCTCAAGTACGCCTTTCTCCCAGTACCCTCTTGGGCCCTTGCCATTGCCCTAACCGGCCTGCGGCAAGCTCCTTTTTACCACTTGGAGTCAGTCGAGTTGAAATACCTGTCATTAAAGACAACACTCCTGATTGCTCTGGCCTCTATCAAGAGGGTCGGGGACCTTCAAGCCTTCTCTGTCAATGAAGAGTGCCTAGAGTTTGGCCCGGCTGATTCTCATGTAACACTGAGACCTTGGCCCGGCTACGTGCCCAAGGTTCCTACTACACCTTTTCGAAGTCAGGTAGTGAACCTGCAAGCTCTGCCCCAGGAGGAGGCAGACCCAGCCTTACAGTTGCTGTGTCCTGTACGCGCCTTGCGCCTCTACATTGACCGCACCTGGAGCTTTAGACGCTCCGAGTAGCTCTTTGTCTGCTTTGGAGGTCAGCAGAAAGGGAATGCTGTCTCCAAACAAAGGACCTCACAACCGCATTTCCCTTTACCATGAATAAATGAATGAATATGTGGTAATTCTTTAAAAACACAGATCAATATTAATGGCTCATCTATGTCACTTGTCACTCTATATAACCCTCACAAAGTCATCACATTAAAAAGTGTATGAGGTTTACAGGAAGCACTTCAGTGAATGTGTACCACAACACAGAATCTGGTCTCAACTTGCCATCAAAAATAACAGATTACAGGAAACACACCAGTGGTTATGTTACGTTATATGATTTGGGTTCTGATTAAATGAGTTGTTTAATGTTTCCTGTGTATTGTAAAGAAGAAATAAAATCTGGATTTGGACCGGCATGAGGGTGAGTAGATGATGACAGAACTTTCATTATCCATACTGCACCATTACAGGATGAGATTTTCATCCACGTCATAAATTTCATACAGCAGAAGGGATGTGAGGCAGAGAGCAGCTTATGTGCTGAATTTCCACTGCTTTCTGTAATCTATTATTTTTGATGGCAGGTGGAGACCAGATTCTGTGTTGAGGTACATTCATTTTAACACCCTCAACTATATTCTGACACTGCTGACAATTTTACTTAATAGGGCTGTCAACTCTAGCAGAGCTAAGTAGGGGATATTTTTTAGAAAGTTTTTTCTCCATTACCATACCATAAATTTGATTTTTGCAACATTTTTTATTTGATTTGATTTATATATATATATATATATATATATATACATTTTTATTTTGCTAGTAGGCAAACACTTGTAAACAAAGAAATGCATGTTTTGCTTTGTTCACTTTTTGATGCACAAGGTTCCTCTTTAGAGTACTTTTTACACCTGCCCACTAAACCTACCATTTGTCAATAAAACACAATATATAACAGAGAGATATAACTAACATCACTATTTATTAAAAAAGGATTAATATTCCATGTTTCAGCCTTGTGTTTTACTCTCTTCTTTGCATAAAGACATCGTATGGCCTCAGAAGGACTTGGAATGCAACACAATTTGTTTGTAATGCTTTTATACTGTTTGTGGTGCGTTTTTTCAATAAATACCTGTGACAGTGCTTTTATTTGCCTGTGTGTGTTTTATATTGTTCAGAAGTGGGTAGGGGTTGAGTATAAATATAAAATATTGAAAACAACGGACGACCTTCGCAATAAAAAACTCCGCTTAAGGGGTACCTTGAATGTCAAAAAGTGACGCCAAGTAGTCCAAGCTTCAGTTTGTAAAGACCCAGGAGTGTTGGGTTCTATGGGGGTATTAGGGTTAAAGTATAAATGTGATTCAATGTGAAGTGCAGAGAGCTTTAATTACAATGGAACTTTGTAATAAAACTGAACTAAGATTAAAGGAGAACACTACAGAACATAGCAATGGAAAGACAAAAATATATGAAAAGAAGATGTACATTGAGGTTGAAGCACCCTCATTAATTTCAAAAGCACCCTGAGCGATTTAATTCTGGAACCGGGCCTGTTCTGAGCAATCATATCCATCAATCACAAGAGCAATGGTGCTGATGGTTAAAGATGCAGAGTAAGATCAAACTGCTTTGTCAGTGGATATAAAGAAAATGCACTTCCAGAAACCTTGAATAGCCTTCCTGATGCATGGCTACAGTGTAGGTCTAATGGCAAGCCTGAGCGTTTGTTCGTTCTTCAAATTTCATGTGAATTATTGTAAACATATGGATTTTCTACTACTACTGTACGTATAGAAGTTTCTACTATTGCTATTATTGGCCCTATTTACACAGGTTTTGCTATCGTTGTCTCTAAGGAAATTTGTTAACATTAGCTATTTAGTTTGTTGTTTATCCAGTTGTTAACCTTAAATGACTTGGGTTCAAACATATAGGCCCGGTTTCACAAACGGGACTTAGCTTAAGCAAGGACTAGGCATTAGTTAAATTAAGATATTTAAGCAACTTTTACAAAAGTGCCTTATAAGAAAATATTACAGGTGTGCATCTTAACACAGAACAAT
>JAUMHI010000677.1:0-10112 GCA_032359435.1 Enteromius unitaeniatus | reverse complement strand
CCTTCACTTATATCCATATCTTATCGATATAGTGCATTTGTTACAGAAATCCATGTAAGACTATTTTGCATGTCTCCACCCCCCAATACAATACAATACACAATGGTTTTGTATGTAATGTGGTAATACACAATACCATGCACTCATACTCATACTCATGTTAGTTTCCTCTAGGGAGTATCAGTCAACTTTAACATAAATTTATTCCAACAGGTGCTACAGATTGCAAGAATTGGAGGGAAGAACACCAAGGACTGTCCACAAAGTCCTTGACAGTCATGTTTGTATACATACAGTTTTGTGTGTGAGAAATGTTAGGGTGGTTTTCAGTGTGGTGTGTTTTTTTCCCTGTATGTGTTCATTTATTTATATATCAATTTTATATTTATATATTTATTTTTTTGGATTTCTTTAATTAAAAATACTCAATTACATTTTTATTACTCAATTTCACAACAATGCACTGTGAGCTTATAGACCAGCTGTTCTTGAGAGGGAGATTTTTTGTTTGAGGGATAAAAGGAGGGGATGTAGTATAAAGGGTTTATGAAATGCGTTATGTCAGTCCTACATATAATTTACGTTGATTTATAAATGTCATTTACTTTTCTGTAGGCTCTTCACTAATGCTTTGATGGCACAATTCGATAAGAAGGGGAAGGGTGTAACACCAGATGGCGCTCTGGTTCTATGTTTCTTGTCTGTCCTGGTCTCCCCTGTCTTTCGTGACTTTTTGGTTTAGTCTTGTCTCGTCTTGAGTTGGTTTCTACCTGTCGATTGTCTGCACCTGTTTTTCAGCTGCCCTCACTTTCCATTCATTAGTTTCTGTGTATTTAAGCCCTTTTGTTTCTGAGTTCCGTATGTCTGGTTAAAGTCGCGTGAACCCCTGTAAGTGTCCGTTTCGTTATGTGTTTTGTTGCTGCCCCGACAGCTCTTTTGTTTTCCTTGTTTTTTTCAGTTTAATAAATGTTTTTGCTTTCAACCCCGTGTTCGCTCGCTCCTTTGCTCTGCTGAGAGGCGCAACGGCGCGCCTCACAGCATCTCTTTGTGACATCATTAAACCAATTTGCATGTTCGTGTTATTTGTACATCATGTGTCTTAAAACCAAAAGTAAACCAGTTCGAGTAAAATTCGTAAAAAATGTGCTAGTAAAATATTTTCTTGTTAAATGAGGTAAACAGCCATGTAAGCGGAATAATGTAGGGGAGAGTGGGGACAGTTGCAACGTGTGGCAGTTGCAACATTGCTGATTTCTCCAATTAGGAATGAGCTAGAGCCATGAAACTCCCACTACACATGCTCAGAAGGCCTTTCCTTCTTTCTGGAAGTTAACAGCCACATGCCATCATTCCTTCTGCGAGAACTGAAATTTGAGGTAAAAAAGTATTTTTTTTTTATGACCAATTTTTTTTTCATACTGTCTAAACTGTTCAAGTATTGATCTTTATAGTTATATAGTTTGAATATGCAGTTTCGTAGCTCTTAACAGACCTTGGAACCATGCGTTAAAGCTAAAGTGTTAGGCTAGCATCACTAGTTTTAAGATGGCTGCCGAGGAAAGGGATGAATTCATGGAGACAGCGATTAAGGTGGATAACCTACTCCGATCCCGTAGAAGGCGCCGTTATACCCCCTGACTCCACCAATGTTTGCCTGGCTTCATTGGCTTCACCCGTCTCACAGAGGAGCAGCGTGACAGGAGGATGAAAAACCTGATGAATATCCTATACTGTGCCTATAATGGCCTATACTGTGGCCAGGCGGGCCATTTTAGAGCAAACTGCCCTTCCAGACCTCCTCATTCCTCTAACTTCTCAGTAAGCTACTTTACCGTATAATCTTCATTGTGCCTCGATGCATGCATTCAGATTAATAATCAAGATGTCAAGACCAAAGCTTTTGTTGATTCTGGGGCAGCGGGGGAACTTTATTGACCGGAAATTCGCTAACCTCCATCATATTCCTCTCGTTCCATGTACCCCACATGTGATGGTGGCAGCCCTCAACGAACAACCATTAGGGAGCGGCACCATTAACATCAACGCACAGCATTCAGAGACAATACATTTCCATGTGATCCATTCCCCTAATCATTCACTGATCCTCGGCTTCCTCTGGCTAACAATCCACATCCACCTCCCATTCTACGACATCCAGACCCCGGTTGCCAATTCACTGTTGAGGTGGATGCCTCCAACACCGGCATTGGAGCTATACTGTCACAACATCATGGCAGCCCACCTAAACTCTACCCCTGCGCCTACTTCTCCCGCAAATTAAACCAAGCCGAGCGCAACTACGACGTCGGAGACAGAGAACTCCTAGCCATGAAAGCTGCACTCGAAGAATGGAGACACTGGTTGGAGGGAATTAGTTCCCCATTTACTGTACTTACGGACCATCGCAACTTAGAATACTTAAGAACTGCCAAGCGTCTGAATTCGCGCCAAGCGCATTGGTCTCTGTTCTTCGCCCAGTTTGATTTTAAAATCAAATATCGGCCCGGAACCAAGAATGTCAAAGTTGACGCACCTGTACCGCCAGTTCGACTTTCCCCTCCAAGATACACAACCCACCTCCATGATCCCACCCTCCCTCATTGTAGCTCCAGTTCAACATTATAGCTGAAATTAACGACGCACAGAGGAACAATTGCTCCGCTCCAATTGTCCCCTGGATCGAATTTATGTACCAGAGATGCTGCGCACTCGCTTCCTTTCCTTAATACATGACAATCCCAGTGCTGGCCACCCAGGCATTCAAGCCACCACAGAACTCAATTTCGTCAATTTGATTTAATTTTTTTTTTTTTATTTGAAAAATAAAAATTGTGTGATCAATTCAAAGTCAATAAAACATGTTTTTGTCCAAGAGTATGATTTCTTATTTCTTTCAGAAGTCAAATAAGAATGTTACCAAAAATTTTCCTTGACCATTTTTTAGACAAACTGTAAAAAAAATTGTGCAGGAATACACTTGCAAAAGACTGTATTTTAGAAATGTTGGTGTTCTGTAGTGTGTGGTTAGCAATAAAACAACAGTACCATTGATTTACAGTCCTGCATAAAACCTAAAGCTTAAAAAAAAGAAAGGAAAAAAGACTGCACAATCACATTAGTGGACCAGCTTAACAGCATGCATCAGTTGCTTTTACAAGGGTTTATACAGTCATGGAAAACAGGAAGCAGAATGTTTGGAAACACTTTATAATATCTACACACTATGAATCATTAGTTAAGCATTATCATATATATATATACATATTTAAAATAAATGCTTTAACACGTTCCTGCTGTAATTAATGATAAAGCATTTAGTATTTGTTAGCTGTCTGTTTTTGTGAGCTGATCTAAAGTGAGGACTATTTATAGCTTGTAAAGCAGATGTAAAGACTCATTTATCTTCCAAACAGCAAAGTTAGACAAACACAACACAGAGGGATACAGAACACAGAAATATTTTTTTTAAGATTCAGTAAATGAAATTGTACAACTGTACAATTTATAAATGAAAAACAATTGCTTTTTAAATTCAAGCGTACAGAACAAGAACAAGGCATTTACAGCTGTATTTATAAACTGCTTACTAATGACTATTAATGTTGGAACAATGTTTTATAAAGGATGAACTGACTGTTTATTAATGCTTAACTAATGATTCATAGTGTGTAGTTATTATACAGTGTTTCCAAAAGTTTTTAATTTGTAAGACTGCCTATTCCTCTGACTACAAGCATCAGAAGAACTGAGCATGCTCAGTGTAAATATAATAGCAGAAGGTTTAATATAGTAGTCACAAGAGCACCAATGCAATCTGTGGCACCATTTATTGACATAAGATGCACAATATTCATGAACAAAATAAAAATCCCATCTGTGATTTCACTGATAAATGCAGTAATGTTTGACTTGACTAAACGGAAAAAAAATTGGCACTTGCAGCTACGAAAAAAAAATCATTGTTACATTGGCAACAAAGAAAAAAGTAAATTAGGAAAAATAAAAGCAGAAAAAAAAAGTGCAATTTAGTGAAGCACCACTACATTATGTCTAGAAGGTTTTTATGATACATGATATTGCTGAGAGCATGGGCTAAGAAATTCTATCACCTGGTAGTAACTCCATTACACTCAAAAGCTTCTATTGTATGTACAATATTAAATCAGTATTTTATTAAGACTCCATGAGATTCCTTTTCTACAGACCTTGAATTTCTGCCTCAGAGGCTTGAAGTCAAAGAAATTAATGTTCAACTTGAGCTTTTAAATAAGAATTCAAAATCTACAGTCAAACAACATTAGGTCATCAGCCGTGAACATATCCAAAGCCCAGTAACAATTTTCACAAATAAAATTAAGACACCATATCAAATCACATAAAATATAATTAAACTGTGTAATCAAATTCATAATGAAGCTGCTGACGTGTATTCAGCTCACAGATGTTTTCACTCTTATGAATATTACTTCTTCTCCTTCTTCTTGTCCTACAAAATTTTTAACAAAAACAAGCATAAATAATGATTCTGTTATTGACAGCACAGAGTCGATGCAGTTAAGATGTTTTACATACCTTCTCATTCATAGAGAGGATGATGACAAGCTTTCTGAAGATGGTCACAAAGTCCAGGAAGAGGTCAACACAATGCCTTCATTTAAACAAAAAAAAAAAAACAAAGAACATTTCATTATGCACCAATAAGTGGACGGTTCATTAAACAAAACACATACATGATTGATCCAATTAACCATTTTGGTTTATATTGTATATTAAATATATACATGCATGTGATTGTATTTATTTATACATAATCTACACTGTATATGTCATGCTGTCATTGTTCCATGTGCTCTTGTTTTTGTTTTTTGATTGTTTCCAGAAGATGCAAGAAATGCACCGTTTAAAATATTATTTACAGGATATACAAGAGATACTGCTTATTTTCTACTTTTTAATAAGAAAAACTTTGAAAATCATTTCTTTTATTTATTTTTGCTTTTTTTAAAAGAACAAAGTGACTTAGTTTTAGGCAATGTGTGCTTTAATAATCATAGTTAGAAGAGCGTGTTTCCTTCAATTATTTTAAAATCAAGAAATGCACCCTTCATTCAAAAATCTCTCACTTGTATTATGTGAGCATATTTACTGTACAAGATTTGTCAGTCAATTATGAGGACAAAAAATAAATATGCTGTAAAAAGATGCTGTATTTGAGCCGCTAGACCACGATTCAACATATAAACCAGCACTCAAGCTCTACTTGACTTAAAGATGGAACTTGAGCCCAAAAAAGAAAAGAAAACCCCACAATTGGTTAGTAATGTTCGGGCGCTAGACAAGTATCTACTTTTTAACATTTATCCCGGATAGCTCAAGCACACAATACCACCGTTACAAGGGAAAAGACAAAAAGATCCACTCTGGGTCTAAAATCCTTGCCCGACGTAAATGTAATTCTCTTGGAATTAATACAGCCTCTTCATCTATGGGATCCTCCAAAAAATGACAAGCCTTTCTCGTAACTTTCTTCTCTGTTTGTGTCTGAAACGTGGGCATTGAATGACTAAGGCTACAGCGAGAAACACCACTGCGTCTTTAAAAAAGGGGAGGAGACCGACAGAAACTCAGAGTTTAGAGAGAATAAAACCTGCTCCTGACCAGGTTATGTTCACAGAGTAAGTTACCACAGTAACTGACTAATGACTCTGAGTAATAGTTACCTCTCTTTCAGAAACAGGCTTGAGTTACCCTGCTTTCTCGGGTTTGACAAACCTGCCTTTTTGAAACGGAAAACCTTTTCCTTTTCTCTTATCTCAGGGTTAACAAACTCTTGAGTTTTCACTTAACCTCCTTTCTGAAACAGGCCCCAGTCGTGTCTCTTGGTGTCTGTTCTGTGCAGCGAGTGCCAGAGAAGAAGTGCACTCAGTAGGCACCACAGATTCTTCAGTAATGAGTACAAAAGTATGTTTCTAAGCACCTGTTGGCCCTTGACAGATTGAAATTATGGACACACAAGTGTGGTTCGTCTGTTAATATTACGCATGTTTTTTTCATTCGTTTTTTTGTTATTCAGATGCAGGCAGTGTACTGCACGAGATAAAAAAGCATGATCATAGCCAAAACCACTGCATTATCAGACCATGTCACAATTATAAATGATAGGAAATCCTGATTAACGTAGCTATTTAGTGTGAAAATATTTTGGAAAACACAGTAACCTCTTTGCCTTACCAGATATAATCTTTGTCTCCCATTTCTGCCTTCTCAATAATCAGCTGTGTGTCAAACAGGACAAAGCCACACATGATGACCAGACCCAGATACACATGAGCCTAAAAAACAAAAAACAAACGTGTTACACAAACTACCACACAACAACTTCCCCTGCTTTCATACAATCACAGCATTACCTTGAAGACTATTGCTGACGCGAAGAACATGTTGAGGACAGAGAGGAGCAGAAGAACAGTCAGCCCTGACATCAGAGTACCTTGAAGAAGAAATCAAACCACAGTTACAGGCCAAATAAAAACAACTGTACATGACCAGTGGTCAGCCTAACTAGCCGATTTTAATGTTTACCTCCCAAGAAGAGATAACTTCTGCGCTGGGCATAGAGAGCGCTCAAGGTGAAGCAGGTGAAGATGACAGAGGTGCCCAGAAACGCAGTCAGGATGATGCTACAAAAACAAATATTTGTTGGCTCGCCATGTTTCGAAACACATCATGAAGTGCAGCTCCACAGAGCAACTGAGTTCAGTCAAAGCTTTAGGACAATCAGCACATGACAGACGGTAAAATCAAGCAATTCAAGGACTGCTTTTCTCCAGAGTTTCACTGTCTGATCAATGGATGCTCTGCAGTGAATGGGTGCCGTCAGAATGAAATCCAAACAGCTGATAAAAACATCAGAATAATCCACAGCCCTCCAGTCTATTAGTTAACATCTGGAGAATCCAGCGTTAAGATGTTTTCAAGCTCAAATTCTTCAAAACTTCCTCCAGCGCAAACGTCATGGTTTCAGACACTGTGATGTTTTAAGCAGCTGTTTGGACTCTCATACTGAAGGAACCAATTAAAAACAAAAGGGAGTAATGATGAAAATGTATAAATCCTGGGTCGACTTTTGCTTTAACAGTTAGCTCATGAGAGTAGGGCTGGGTTCTGAGGAAACCCTGTGCTCTGGGAATCTTACCTCGGGTTGACGCTAATGACATAGTCCATAAGCGGGCCGAGTCCAAGACCTGTTAAAGGCACAGATTGACATGTTACAGTAGGTTTTGAACATGAGATCTGGGAAATGAAGCTGGTAAAAATCTCACCTGTGAAGAAAGCAAACCCAGCGAGGATGGCCAACCTCTTCTTCTCTGTCTGAGGGCTGTGGGGGGTCATGGCAAGCCAACCCATCATAGCCAGTGATCCAAGCATGGTCAGCCCACCCTGAAAGACAATATGATAGAGCATTTAAAATAAGGCCTTATGATTTCCACAAAGCGGAAAATGCAGGCCTAATCACAGAATACAGGAATAGAAACTGAATTTATCATGTGGCGCCAAGAATTGGCCAATTTCTGTATGCATTAACGACAAGTAGGTCACTACACAAATCAAACCATGATATGGAAGAGTAAACATAATTCCTGCATGCAATGCGCGTAATGCAGGAGGACATAAATACATGAACAACATCTCCAGAATTATATCATACGGCATCATATCCATCATTTGTATAATTCGATGATAAATAAAATAGCTTATTAAACATTTGAATGAATTCAATTTAAAAATAATATCTTAATTTGTGTTCTGAAGATGAACAGAGGTCTTACAGGTTTGGATCGACATGAGGGTATTTCAGTTTTGGGTCAACTAACCCTTTAAGGTTGGACACATAATTTAAGGTTATGGCTACAGTAAGCACATGCAGCACCAACAGTAAGGCCATGACATCCCATGAAAGCTAGCTCCAAACACAGCGGTGAGTGTAGCTGAAGTACCTGAAAGAGTCTGGTGACGATGTAGATGTAGGAGCCGGTGGCTGCCACCAGCATACACACAGCCAGACTGGCATAGACATTCTTCAGGTGCTGCTGAGTGGAGCGAGAGCTGCACAAACACACACATACCGTGAAGACACACTGACATCAGAAACATCGTGAATATCATACAGACCAAACACACTTACATCTGAGAGAACTTGAAGAGAGCGTCAAAGTTGATGTTGCGATCAAACACGTTCATTTTTCTGCTGCTTTAGTGATCACAGGAAACCACCTACAGACACAGAAAACAGAAGGCATGGCTGGATTTCATGTATTGTTTTCATTTGTCACACACTTTGTGTCCACAAGACGCTGGTGTCTGCCCGAGTGTGCAGTGATCTGAAGGAATTTGAGTCTGCTAGTGTGTGGATCCTCCGTACGAGGGCCAGGTTTCCTCTTTATGTCAGTAAGTGTATGATGCCTAGCACTGTAAAAACTTTTTACTTCAAGTCAGTTATATAAAAACACAGACTGCTCTAATTTGAACCCAAATCTAAGATGGATAAGTTAACTGCTAACTGCTAGATAGTCAGACCCACGAGCAAGAGTGCTGCTTTTCCAGAACATCAGTACAATTACGCAAAGATTTGGATATTTTAAAAACACTTCGCTAAATTAAATAACATGAAGTGCCTTTGTGGACTCAGTACTGCCTGTTTTTGCTCTGTTCTGTCCAAGAGAACCGCTGCTCATATATTATATATACATATAAACAAAGATTTTTTTGGTTTTCAGTTTGTGAATGAATGCTCTTTCTGAGCGAATGATTCAATAGTCCATTCATGAAGCCTTGATGATTCACATGCATTGTTCCTGAATGGATCGGCTCACTCGTTAATACAGTGGGTCTCATTAGATATAAGAAAGTGCATGCACATATTCGTCTGGGACACCTGCATACAAGCATTTCATGAACGAATCACGATTCACTAAAACATTGCTGCTAAAATGTATTCTAAAATCTCATGTGTAAAAAATACATATATTGCATCATAACTCAGGCTATATTATATATACACTTTATACATAAATATTTCATAATCAAAAATGAGAAAAGCTACAGAATTAAAGTAGAATAGTGAGATGCAGGAATAAAAAAGCTTTAGCACCTATCCTTTACAAAAATGAACCATGGGTTAACTACCAACAAAACCCAAAAATGGGGTTAATATAGTTAAACCATAACTAAGATAAAAATGTGGTCATACAAAAGGTAATAAATATGCCTGTACTGCAATAAACCTTTGCTTATTTTGTGTAACAGATAGCTGTGTTTGAAGTGAACTGCTAGACTATGATTGTACGGGCTGGTTTAGTAATAATCTCATGGCTCAGGTGAATGTAACCAATCACCGTCTGTGACTTATCCGACTAAAACTACTAATTGAGCAGGATAAAGATGACTGAATACGACAAAAACTAACAAAGATGAGGGAAGACTAAGTAAAATAACCAGCTGATAAAATGAACAGGTCTCTGTTGGTTGCTTTGACCACTAGGTAACACCCAGGTCACTGGTAATTAAATGACGACTACTGCTGGTAAATGGTTTTCTGAGAGACCAGTGTTCAGGCAGCCTGACCTTTGACCTCGTGTACCCGCCATTGCAAAACCATCGGGTTACATTACACTGAAATGAACAGCAAAGGAAGATTTGCTTACGAGACATCGTAGATTATATTCTCCTGTCGAAATAAGAAGTCATCTCCACCCACAACTAAACTAGGCGCATGAAATCACCGAAAGATCAACACTTAGCTTGCTCCCGAGCGAGGAGATTAAAAGAGTGAAAGTAAAAGACTGTGACAGAACTACAGTACAGAGAAAGAGCCTCGCGTTATCTGATTTAAACCAACTTCACAAACAAACAGACAGCTGCCATTAAACCCGCTGTGACACTGACCCGAAGCACTGGTCAGCAGTTTAAACACACTCACACACACACACACACACACACACACACACTCACACACTCACACACTCACACACTCACACACTCACTCACACACTCACACACACACACACACACACACACACTCTCTCACACACTCACACACACACACATCACAC
>JAUMHI010000676.1:0-10131 GCA_032359435.1 Enteromius unitaeniatus | reverse complement strand
CCTCCTGGTCAACTAGGCACTTTCCTGGATGAGCTGGATGGACTGCTATCTTCATTCCATGAGGATGGCACTCCACTCTTAGTCTTTTGTGATTTTAACATTCATCTGGACAAACCTTACGCTGCAGACTTTTTACTCACTCATAGCTTCATTTGATATAAACCTCCTTGTTACTACAAGCACTCACAAATCAGGCAACCAACCATCGACCTCATTTACAGAAGTAATCGCGCTGCAGACAACACTGTGGTTAAAGTCCTTTACATCTCTGACCACTTCTTCTTTACATGTAACCTATATCTTACTTCCAGTACACCTCCAACACCTCTTACCTGTTACCTTGAGACGAAACCTATGCTCCCTCTCATCTTTCCTCTGTAGTGTCCTCCGCTCTTCCCTCTACAAACCTCTTATCATCTCTGGACGTTAACACTGCTACCGACACCCTATGCTCTACCTTAACCTCCTGCCTTGACGATATATGTCCTCTCTTGTCTAGGCCTTCACTGGCCACCCCTCCTAAACCCTGGCTCTCTGATGTTCTCTGGGAACATCTGTCCAAACTCAGGGCAGCGGAGAGAAAATGGCGCAAATCTAAAGATCCATCTGACTTGAGGATATATCAGTCTCTGCTTTCATCCTTCTCTGCGCAAGTCCATACCGCAAAATCCACATACTTCCACACCAAGATCAACAATGCTCCAGACACACGTAAGCTCTTCAAAACATTCAACTCTCTCCTCTGCCCACCAGCACCACCCCCCACCACTTCTATAACTGCTGATGATTTCACAACCTTTTTCGCTGACAAAACTGCAACTATCAGCAGCCAGTTCTTAGCTCCACGCATACAGGAACTAACACCGACAACTTCCACAGCTAACACTCTACTCTTTTCCTTCTGTCCTCTCTCTGAGGCTGAAGTTTCCAAACTTCTGCTCTCCAGCCATCCTACAACATGCCCTCTAGATCCAATCCCCTCTCACCTTCTCCAAGAAATCTCTCCCACACTCCTACCAGCACTCACACACATTATCAACACATCTCTCCTCACAGGCACTTACCCCACTGCATTCAAACAGGCTCGTGTAACTCCGCTGTTCAAAAAACCCTCTTTAAACAGTTCACTTATAGATAACTACAGACCGATCTCTCTCCTTCCATTCATAGCAAAAACACTTGAACGAGTCGTCTCTAATGAAGTATCGCTATTTCTCACACAGAACAGCTTATTGGATGCTAACCAATCAGGGTTCAGGAGTGGCCACTCAACTGAAACTGCATTATTGTCAATCACTGAAACCTTGAGGGTTGCAAAAGCCGACACCAGATCATCAGTACTCATTCTGCTAGATCTTTCTTCTGCTTTTGACACGGTAAATCATCAGATCCTCCTGTCCACACTCTCATCACTTGGTATCACAGGGATTCCACTTCGCTGGTTTGAATCCTATCTCACAGATAGATAGTGGATTGGGGAGGGGATGTATCCAAATCACATCGTCTGGTCACTGGGGTCCCTCAGGGATCAGTTCTTGGACCCCTCCTCTTCTCCATATACACTACATCTCTGGGGCCCATCATACAGGCACATGGATTCTTCTACCACTGCTATGCTGATGACACACAGCTCTATCTTTCATTTCAAAAAGATGACCCAACGGTAGCTGCACGGATCTCAGGCTGCTTGGTGGACATCTCGGAGTGGATGAATCAACATCATCTACAGCTCAACCTGGCAAAGACTGAGCTCCTCGTTTTCCCTGCAACTCCAACTTTACAACATGATTTCACCGTCCATTTGGATACATTAACAATTACTCCAAGTTCTGCCAGAAATCTTGGGAGTTATCTTCGATGACTGCCTCTCCTTCAAAAACCATATCACTAAAACTGCCCGATCTTGCAGGTTTGCCCTACACAACATTAGAAAGATCAGGCCCTTTCTTACAGAGCAAGCCACACAACTCCTGATCCAGGCCCTGGTCATCTCCAGGCTGGACTACTGCAATGCTCTTCTAGCCGGTCTTCCCTCATGCACAATCAAACCTCTACAAATGATCCAGAACGCAGCAGCACGACTGGTCTTCAACGACCTCAAAAGGACACATGTCACACCTCTCTCCCTGCACTGCCTCCCAATTGCAGTGCACATCAAATTCAAGACATTGATGCTTGCATATGGAACAACCACAGGCTCGACGCCTGCTTACCTCCACTCACTGCTACCAATCTACGCTCCCTCCAGAACTCTGAGATCCGCCAATGAGCAACGCCTCATTGTACCATCACAAAGAGGCACAAAATCTCTTTACAGAACATTCTCTCACACTGTTCCTGGCTGGTGGAATGATCTTCCCATGACTATTCGAAATGCCAACTCCCTTACTACTTTCAAACGACCCATCTTTTCGTACCCTCTGTTTATGCTTTATGATCAATGCTCGCTTTGCTCTTTTCTGCCGCGCGTTCAATATGTCATTATCTGACATTATCTAGATGACTTTGTTCTGACACAGTTTAACTCTGAATTACGAGTTGTTACCATTTTCTAAACTATGGGGAATAAACTGTGAAATGTGAGAAATGTTGACGGTGTCTGAATACATTTTGGGTTGACTGTTATATATAATATCTGTGAACCTTTCGGAGATGCTCACCTGGGGATTGACGTCCAGGATACATGTGCGGCCGGTGTTCACAACCTCATGGATGGAGTCAATTTTAGTACCGTAGAGGTTGCCGTCATACTCCCCGTGTTCCAGGTACCGGCCTGCCTTGATGTCCATCTCCATCTCTAGATGGGTTACAAATCTATATGACTGACCATCTTGCTCGTCATTGCGAGGCCGCCGAGACGTGTCTGAGATATTGAGACGGAACAAAGAAACAGGTAAACCTAAGGGCAAAAGCATGGCATCGCTTTTTGTGTTTAAGGTAAGAGTATTCAACAGGTACTCACGTGGTACAGTGGTACCAAAGCGAGTGGGATGTAGCACAACTAATCTGTTTTTCAGGCTTCGGCGCCCCACTCCTTGTGCTCCAATCAGGATGAGGGTTTTCCTCTGAAACGGCGGCATACGTGCTACTTCCTCATAGATCTGAAGCTCATGCCGGTCAAACTCTGCAGGATGACCATACAGGAGAGGAGACACGTCGGATTGATCAATATTAGGAAAAAGATGCATTTATGCATCAACTCAGTTCTATCATTTAGTCATTTCAGGTGTTGCATTTTAACAAACTACTCCTAAAGACAAAATCAGATCAACACAGAATTTGTTCGGTGTAATCTAAAGCCCTTAGTTATGTTAAATTGCAAAGTTATTGAGTTTTGTTAAAAGGTATGTCTGCGTCTGTGTTCCACCATGAAACATGATTTACATTTTTTATCGCTTAAAAAGTCAAGAATAATTATGTTTTTTACAATTTTGTAATAAAGTCTCATATGCTCACGCAGGCTGCATGAAGTTGATTAAAAATTAGGATAAAATTAATAATAATAATTATTATTATATAAATATATGTACAGTACTGTGCAAAAGTCTTTGGCCATTAGCATTTTCACCAACAAAACTGGTTTTAAGTGGGTTATTTCTATCTTTTGCGGTAGCGTGTCAGTTGGAAATATCAGTTTACATTTCCAAACATTATTTTTGTCATTAATTGTAATAATGCAGTGAGATTATTGTCTGACAACAGCCAGTGCTCCACACAGAGATCTGATCTGATCATCATCCAGTCTGTCTGGAATCACATGAAGAAACAGAACAAACTGAGACAGACTCAATCCAGAAGAACTGTGGCAACGTCTCCAAGATGAAGAAAAAATCTACCTGGAAAGCTCCCTGAAAAACTATATAGGTGTACCTCGGAACAGAAGCTGTACTTAAATATTTACTTTGCAGGTAGGTTATAAAATATTGATTTAAAAAAATACTGTTCTTACTGTTCATAAAAAAATCTGGGGGGAAAATTAAGTTTTACACCATAATATTAAGCAATAAAAACATATTTTGTATTACTTATTTGAATTACGCCCATTTCTGAATACAAGTTTATTAAAATTAAAACACACCAATTATTTTAATATGCTTACCTGCATTTTTGGCAGTGAGGTACATCATTTTTTTCTTCTTTTTACCAGTTATTGTTCCACATAGGATTCCTAAAAAAAGAGAGATATTTTATGTAAAGTAATACTATATTGGTCCACTAGATGGCATAACATTAGCATTTTCTGTAGGCATCAGAAGTTTTCAAATATTTCTGTCATGTTTTATTTAATGTTTTGGGCGAGACCAATGTGTTTAGGTGTCTCACCTGTCCCATCCAGGTCTCTAGGAACAAATGCTTTTCTCTTTTCCTCCAGAAACTGACTGGGAATCAGCCCAGTACTGTCTTCCGTTAAATGGCATGCCTGTCAGTCAAAACAATATGATCAATGACATACAATAACTGACCACAGAGAACAAGTTATATATAAAAACAGTAAATCACACCTGCCACCAGTTTGGATCTTCACGGTTGACAATCTGCAGGATATCTCCCCTTTTGAAAGCAAGCCCCGCCTCTCTGCACGGAATTAGATTGTCATTGGCTGGATTGTAGTCAAAATGTGGCTGCACATAAACCTGAGAGAAATAAAACAGGTGGGATTAATCCAAGTACTAAAAAGCACTCAGTATAATGATTATATCCAATAATGCATTTGCAATCAGCAGACGACTGACAAAATGTGACACTATTTGCATGTGGTGTCATTCAAATGTACTCAACATTGCGTGAAAGAAAAGATAAAGAAAATGTAACCTAAACTGTACACACATAACTTTGTATTATGGTAGCATTTAACATTTAAAATGGATCAAAAACTTTAATCCAAGTTGTCCTGAGACAAGAGCAGATATTGTTTTGGTTTTACGAAAACTTTGAAGGTTTTGATGGATTTTAAATGTTGGCTTTTGTAGATCAAACATTATGATCTGATAAATGTAGGGACTAAATGTGCATGGCAGGTCTCCAGGTTCAGCACAGACTTAGAAGGAGGGGATTATATAATATTTACATAAAGGTATTTAAATAAGGGACCTTATTTTGGGGCCTAGTGTCACTGACTTTGAGAAATTGTATCATCACAATAACAAAATGATTTATGTTATTAGCAGAATCCCTTTCTAAAAGCTTCTTGAGAAGCCATAAATACGTTATGTACACAGAGGGAGATGTGAGATACAGAGAAAACACCAGGAGCCATGTAATAAGATTGAATTGCGTGTCTGTGAGTGTCTTGTCCCAGATAGCATGTGGAGTGTTATTAATAGGGCTCTCATGGATTTTTTTTAATACAAAGAATCATGGGATTTCACAAATGGCCAAATGCAACCCCAAGGATGGATGTTGAATGCATGTTTCGTAGCGCACACAAGTCCATGTGGGCATTTCAAATTTTACGAAACAAATACTGGTGGATTTGAACTACATGAATGAATTTTAATATGATTGTGCATATTTAGTGTCTACATATGCATAAGTCACAGTTGTTCTTGCAGTTTTATTTATTTATTTTTTTTAGCAAATACAAATTCAATTGTTCAAAAGATTTCCATTTCATTTTTTTTTGTATCTTTATCAAACCAACATTTTATATATTTAAAGACCCATTAAAATGGAAAACAGTTATTTTTAGATGCGATAATATTTTACAATATTGCTGTTTTCACTGCATTTTTGATCAAAATAAATGCAGCCTTCTTAAAAGCATAAAAATTTATGAAAAAAGAAAAATCTTAAAGCCCCTAAACGTCTAGGAGTAGTGTATATGGATATCTGTGTGTGTGTGTGTGTTTTGCTATAGTTATAGTATAGAGGATCAAATGTCTCCACAAGGATAGTAAACCTGACATTTGATCGGTGCTCACAAGGGAAATATATTATAAAAAATGCTAAATTAAGTTAATCTTAAAATGTAAAAATGCTAAATGTTTTCTGTGATGGGTAGGTTTAGGGGTAGGGTTGCTGTAGGGCGATAAATAAATATTGTTAGGTCAGTATTAAAACAACAGAAGTCTACCAAAGTCCACACAAAAATAGCAAAACAAACATGTTTGTGTGTCTTGTTTAACCATAGTTGCGAGGATCTAATGACACCACAAAGATAGTAAAACCTGACATTTTTGACACTGTGAGGTCAGTACAAAAACATTAGAAGTCTCTGTGTGTACCTGTGGTGGTGCTGCAGCGTCTCTGTAGCTGGGCAGTATTTTCAGTGTTATTCCTCCACTACATTCTTTGAGCATCTCCTGGAGTTCAGTGGGATTATTGCCGACGTCCTTCCCATTCACCTCCTTTATAATGTCACCCACATGCAGCAGCCCCTGCCTGTCAATCAGCCCTCCGTGGAGAATACGAGCGATTACCAGGTCGCCCTTGTTCATTCGGAAGGTCACACCCTGAGCAAAACCACAGCAGGAGCAATAACTTGACAGGATATTGACTTTAATTATGACTGGTTGAGAGTTTAAAACATGTGGTCGCATAAAAGTATATACTTGCAAACACACACCAGAGGTTCTCCTGCTTTCTTGCGGATGCCAATCATCCTGACGGCATCAGCCTGCATAAGAGCGTTGTTTACTGCCGCATCATTGGTCACCTCAGAAGGGGGTGGGGCTTCATAGCACTTAGATGCCACAATGTCATGGGCTTCCAGAAGAGACTGAAACAAAGAGAGCAAATCAGAACATAATAGGGCAGAACATATACTGAGGAATATTTAAGAAAAAATATAAAGAGAGAAAGGGATCAAAATAAGATGGAACTAGAAGGAGCCAAGAAATGAGCCAAGCTATGAGATGAGACTACAACATCAAAGTTAAATGTTAGGATCGTTTTCATTTTTGGGTGAACTCTCCCTTTATTATAAATGAAGATAAGGTATGAAATGAGATTAGAAGGTACGAGATTAAGACAAGTACATGATAAGACAGGAAGAGAACGAGAGAGATCAGATGAAACAAAAAGAGAGTGTAAGAGATGAGAGAACGTACAAGGTGGGCCAAAATGTGAAGGTAAGAGAATTAGATAAGAAGGGATGAGATGAAAAGAGAACAGAAGGTGCAAAATGATATGAGAAGAGAAGTGAATGTGTATGAGGTTAGAGGAGAGAAAAAAAGGTACAAGATAAAAGGAGAGGAGCGTGTATGAGACAAGATGAGTCAAGAAGGTATGAAATTAGAGGAGAAGAGAAGGATGCATGAGATGAGAAAGTTTCAGGAAGGCACCTGAAAATGGGGCTCCTGCAGGATCTTGGAGAGCTCTGCTGCGCTGTCGTCTCGGACGCTCAGCCCGCTGATGTCACCCAGAATCTCGGTCACAAGCTCCACGTTATTCTCCTGCACTGCTTCCAACTTCACATCCTCCAGACGCTCATGAGCCTGATCACAATCATGTCATCATGTCATCAGTCAATCCATGAACTCATATTACTGACCGTGTCTAGCCGTGAATTTAACACAAATCGGCATGTGCCGTTCAAACACGTTTAACTTTAACATCCCATAATTATTCATATCATTCAGTCTTAATCAGTCGCAAATTAATGAACCTCATCAGCAATGCAAATCAGCTGGAGTAAGGTCGAGGCAGCTGGGTGCGCTATACCTTGGCCAGCGAGCGGACGATCGGACTCTCCATGATGCCTTTGAGGAAGATGAGGTCAATGTCTTTAGCCCCAGTGGTGGAGGGCAACTCGCCCAGGTTATCCAACACCTGCTGCATAGCTGCACGCATACAGAGAGAGAGGTTACTATACAACACACACCTGCAACACGCCGAGCATTACACACCAGAGGACAGGGCTCAGAGGACAGGGCAAAAGATTCACCTGCAGGAATAAACAAACTTCACATCACTGTAACAGATGGCTGAAATACAACACCTCTCCACGGTACTATCATCAGCTTATCGTACACGCATTATTTAGATATTCTTTTGTCTTTAGTGTTCATTCGATCCACTCAGGTCCTTTCCTGAGTGTAAACCAGTATAGTGTGTGAAATTCAGTCGTATGTGTGTAAACAGAAAAAGATGCCAAGTATATGACTAACATCATATATTATTAGAATCAGCAAGCCTATAACACTCATGGTATAATATATATATATATATCAATCAAAATCTCTGTATCAAAATCTCAATTATCCTTACCTTTTGACCTGTAATGTGTGTGTGTGTGTGTGTGTGTGTGTGTGTATTTATATATATATATATAAAAACACACACACACACACATTACAGGTCAAAAAGTAAGGATAATTGAGATTTTGATACAGTAAAGACAGTAATATTATTACAATTACTATTGTATGTTTTGGTATGTTTCAATATATTTATATATATTATATATATTTATTTATATATATATTATTAGAATCAGCAAGCCTATAACACTCATTGTATAAAAAAGAAAATATATATATATATATATATATATATACATACATATATGAGATTTTGATACAGTAAAGACAGTAATATTATTACAATTACAATTGTATGTTTTGGTATGTTTCAATATATTTTAAAATGTAATTTATCAGAGATTGCAAAGCTAAATTTTCAGCTACATGACTTTTAAAAATCACACTAATATGTCAATTCGCTCTGCAATAAAGTTTTCATATTATCAGGTCATTTTAAATTACTATTGCCTCTTAGAGAGTAAGAGACTTCTTTTAAAGACATTAAAAAATTCATAATTATTTCAAACGTTTGACCATGTATATTTTAAATGACATGGATTATAATAAGATAAACATAAATATTTAATTGAACAATACATTCCATATTTAATTATTTAAATAATAATTTAATATTATAATATGATACATTTATTTTAAAATGTGAAAAAAAAACAAGTAAAGCATTTCAAAAATAATATATTTGTTTATTTATTATGGTAACTGATGAGAAGACCACTCTCTAACACAGTCATTGACAAATCTCCCTCCACACAACCATTTTGCGAGGCCAAGTGCTCAGGGAGTCACATGACTACGCAGGTCATAGCCTGCAGTAGTGTAATCCATCTGTGACAGTAGAACAGAACAGAGTGTGAATGTGTGCTTACACACTTACTCTCCATCAGGAAACAGTAGGCGAGACCAACAGATCAATATTTAACATCAGTTCAGTTGTTCAGTTCCACTCACTTAATTCAGGTCAGACTGTGTCACAGTCCAGAAACAACCATCAGCAGACTCTGACATTGTGCCACTGTTTATTTTCTATTGCAAATATGTCACAGAGAGATGCACCCTGGGGCCTCCCTTATTTGGCTGAACACAGTACATAATGGATGAACTGACTGCGTCACAAACAAATAAAACACAAATGAAGTTGCACACATATTCATAAATGAGGGCTGATGTTAACATGTGTGTTCACACACACCTTTTCATAAAAATGTCCTCTCATGTATGTCACATTCTGTACGCTGTGTTTTCATTTGGTTTATTAAAAAAAAAAAAAACTAACTAGAGACATAAGCATGCTGTTTGACAGTTAAAAAAAAGAGTTTTGGCATGTACTGGTATTACACTCCCAAAGATTTAATTACCAAGTGATTTCCATGTAAACAGTCAGTGTTAAATGTCACAAGAGGAACTTTCCAACTAACAGGCAGTGTGACTGGCCTCAAATATAAATGTTTTTGATGAAAAAATGCAGCTAAACTTTTTACATTTGACTTCAGTTTGATTTAAGTTCATTAACTAGCCGCTTATTTAATTTAAACAGGTAAATGTGCATTTGAGGTAGCAAAATAATTTCGCTTGGATTTAGAGTGTTTTTGTTTAATTGTTGAATCATTCCACCACTTAAAAATGAATGTTTCTGTTGACTGAATAATGTGTGTAACCTATGCATTGCATTTTTCTCTGCAAACATCATCTCTCGCCCTCAAACCATTTCCATTAATACAATATACATACATAAATGGAACAAATATGCAACACATCTGTCAAATTATTGCTACAAGCGATGTTCTCCACTCTGTTCTGGCACACTTTGGCACAACCAGGCAACCCACTCTTGTTCTCTTTTGGTTTGGTTCAAGTATTTCACACCCAT
>JAUMHI010000675.1:0-10144 GCA_032359435.1 Enteromius unitaeniatus | reverse complement strand
GGAGGCTTCTCACTGGACGATATCAACATTTCAGAGACAGAGTGTCCCCTCACATGGCAGATAAGAGACTTTGAGAAGGAACTGAACAGTGGGTTTAGTACACTTTGGAGTCCACTGTATTACTCCAGTGATGGGTATCGCTTTGTGGCTGAATTAGAGGTTCTCTATGATCAACTTACAATAAATGTTGGTTTAGTATCTGGTGCATGTGATGATCAGCTGCAGTGGCCTTGTCCATGGAGACAAATTTCAGTCCAGATCCTCGACCAGAATCCACACATACAGAAGCGCATGTCCTTTGAGCAGAGCTTCACCACTGACCCTGAATTGACTAATACAGGTTAGATCTTTAGTGCTATCTGATAAACCTCTCTATCTAATGTTTCATGTTTATATGCAATATGTTATTTAAATAAAGATTAAATGTATTATTTGTAGCTCATATGGTTCTTTTAAAAGACATGTTGTTCTTACAGTTGGCAGGTATTACTGGGGCAAAGCTCAATATGGTCCAGTCACCTTTGGCAGCGAGTCTGTATTTTTGGGTGGACCTTTCACTTTAGTACGCCTGACAAAAGAGGATCTCACTAGAAGAGAGTTTATCAAGGGTGGAGACCTCATATTGCTCTTCACCATGCAAGGTATGATTTGTGAACAAGTGTAACTGCTGTATTAAGAGTAATCTGAGCATTATTAGACTGAGGTTTCTGAGATCATCTCTATGAATGTTGTTCATCAATCCAGATATCTCAGCGCTGCTTCAGAATGACTCTCTACCCTGTCCTAAAGTAACCGTGAAGAACTTTAACGTTTCTACTAATACAAGCGCTCAGCAGGGACCGTGTCCTACAAGGTGAACCTTTCTTTAGACATTGTTTGCACTCGTAACCTACGAACACTACTTAAAAAAATTTTTAACATTTTATTTAAGATAATAACAAAGGAGAGACTTGCTGTGTTGTGTGAATATAGTCACATATGTAAAACTGGAAATGTATATTATTATTGTGAACTGATAATCACATTTAAAAAGCAGGTGAAAGATGTTGTGCATAATTCAGCTTTAAAAAATAGCCTATTTACAATAAACTTTTTTTTGTAAACCTTGTGCTTTCTGGGGCCATTAATAATATTTAGTATTTATATAAATATATAACTATAATATGTTAATCTTACCTACAGACTCATCTAATTAGCAATGTTAAGTTTGATTTTTATGTTGACTACAGTGTCCTCCACTAATACTGGCTTTCTTGGTAAATCTGAGCAAAGGTGGCTGTGAAAATAAATCCACTATTCTTTTGATCTTTAATTAAATAAATGACATAATCGTATGAGCATATTAGCCCGGTTCTGTCAAGACTGCACTGGCTCCCTATCAAACATCGTATAGATTTTAATATCTTGTTAATCACTTATAAAGCCCTGAATGGCTTAGCTCCTCTTTTTCCTATTTAGCACCTAAACTCTGGATCAATTTACCTAATACTGTTCGGGAGGCAGGCACACTCTGTCAGTTTAAATCTAGATAAAAGACACATCTCTTTAACCTGGCTTACACACTGATACTCATTTATTAATTATTATTAATAATAATTATTATTATTATTAGTCATGGCCTAATGTGGCTTCAATACCATGACTGAGGTGAGACCCTTGAGCACAGTACTGTTCCCCCAACTGCTCCCCGGGCGCTGCAGTTTTATAGGCTTCCATTTTATTTCCTGATTAGCTTTTATTGGACTCAGTTTATTTGTTCTGTGAGAACAGACTTTGCCAGCAAGACGGGTTGTTTGCACTTAATTTAAATTAAACTAAATGTACATTGCATTAGGCTGCATTGCTTTTAGATTGATGGCTCTGCAGTTTGATGATAAAAACCTAACTTTTTTTGTCGCTTAGAGTTGTTCCCACACCTCATCCTACCTCAACAACCTGAAGTTCACTGGGCGGTAAGACCACAACATTAATTTACATTTATATTTAAATCATTAAGGAATTATTGAACTATGTCTTCCCCATATAAAGTGTTACTGCACCAAACAATGAGAGAGATTTTGAATTAAAGGATGCTGATTTAACCTCCAAGTACATCTGCAATAACCCACATATAGTAATGACAAACTGTGCATCAGGATCTTACTCAAATGAAGCAGAAATCATGAGTCTTTCACACAGCTGCTGATTTTTGTCGTTTATTTGTGAAATTACTTATTAAACGCACCTTACAAAATTTACGTTATTTAAACACATCAAGTTAAACGAGCGGTGTTGTATTGCATTAATATTTCTGTTCTTCTCTTTCAGTGAGTGTCTAGACATATTTTGCTGCTCCAGCTCCTCGACAGCTTCCCTTTAGCTTTAATCATAGTTATCAATATGATGTCATGTTAAGCTCTTACTATAATCATAATTAATGATTCACACATTCTCTGTATAGATTTAGACAAATATTTAAAATATTTATCTTTTCAATGTGATAAATCTCTGCGTGACCACTATACGTAAATTGTATTTTTAGGTCTTAAATATTATATTTTTTGTACTCAAATAAATATTTCAAATAAATACATGTAAACACAATTTCATTTGTTTCAAATCCATTCACCCTTTCCATATTTCATTTCTAAAACATTTAGTCCGTTTAAAAAACACTGATCAGGTAAATTTTGGTTTCAATCCTATAACAATTTAAAATATCTCAACTTCAGTTTTTTAAAGCTACAAGCTTTTTTTGGCGCAAAGAAAATAAATATTTGTCTGTGAAACTAGGTGTGATCAAATTTGACCTCCGACAAAGTTCTACAAGTGTCTGAATAGCACACGGTCCTGAGGTGTGACTTCTCCTAGGCTGAACATCAAACTGTCTAGCCATGATCAAAAGTAATGCTAGAGATTTCTTGTCTCAAGTGCTCACAAAATTCAACTGGTATGTTGCAGACATGAAACGTTAATATCCGACACTGAACTTGAGATAGGGAGTGACATAAATACACAGACCAATCAAAGATTAAAAACAATACACCTGGGAAAGACAGATAATCAAACAATGACAGGGATGGGGTTACAAACGATCAGACACGTGAGGGCATGACATGCTCTCCTGCGCCGATCAGACAGTTCTAAAGCACTCCAGGTTGGAGCTGACGACGGAGAAGTCCATTTGGGTGGAGTAGATGGCGGAGAAGCCCACCGGGGCGGAGCAAGGCATCATCTATTCGTCTGAATTGGAGACTATAAATTGCCTGTTGGTGTTGTTCAGGGTGTCTCTCACCTGGCTGTGTCCCAAAACAGTGGGGATATTTTCCAACCTCCCATGACCCCATGGCGTGTAAAGCAGTTTGGAAAATGCATGGAAATAGTGATTGTGGGTTTTGGGTGGAGGTGCATGACCATCTCAAAGGTTATTTTCTCGGATGAGGCTCTTCCGGGAAGTGGATCCAGACAGCACTTCATGACTCCGGATGTGACCCAGGAAGTAGTCGTAATCTCTCCTGGTCTTCCTACACCTCCTTTAAGTCTGTTCCACATCAGTTCATCCCCTGTGTCTTCACAGCGCAAGGCAAGAGCACAGCCGAAATGCAGACGTTATTCCACATGTGTGTTGAGAACTTTATTATTCATATACACTGGGAATCTAGGATTCAAAATTTCATCTAAACCTAGATATAGAGTAATATAGAGTCAGTTCAACTCAACACTAAACTTTTCCATGTTATGTTTTAATTGAGTAGCTCTGGCTATTGAAATACAGTTAAAATAGAATAGACATTTTAGATTAATAACTTACGCTTAAGAACTTACATGTAAATGAAAATAGAAATTTCGTTTTAGCAACCAAGCAAAATAAACATAAGAAATGTTATTTTTATTTGTTATTCTTTTCTATTAACAAGTATAAATAAAAAACACTGGACTGAATATGTGCAGATGCCTAACTTATATTGTTCTGCCCTCTTGTGGTGATATTTTAAAAAAGGACTTAGAATATAGCCCAGGATGCTAATCCTGAACAATCCAAATGGCATGTTTTGGGACAGTTTTTTTTCCCAGTATAACTATATTACAATATGATTATATTGTATTATAATGTTTCAATAATGTTTCCATCAGGTCGCAGAGGTCAGTGGAGGTGGATGCACAACACAGAGTTTCGGATCTTACTAAAAGCCCGACTTTTGATAAGTTTTGATATTGCTAATTGACTAAATAGTGGTTATAAGTATGTGTAACTCTAGGTTTCTGTGCTTGAATTGGAATAAATTGGAGCATTTGAATTTAGAATTGCAAATATTATATGTGCCAATTGCATCCCGATCTGTGAGCCTTGCTTAACCGTTGCAGTCCCAGAATGCATTTCTGTGTCACACCTTTAGTGAGCTGAAAATTACAATATAATCCATGGCTATTGTTTCTGTCATCAGTAAATTAGCCGTGAATTCAGAGTGTGCTTCTTATCAGCAGAATTATTATAGTCGACAAAAACACTAAAAGAATTTACTAC
The DNA here is from genome assembly GCA_032359435.1 of Enteromius unitaeniatus. Classification (NCBI taxonomy): domain Eukaryota; kingdom Metazoa; phylum Chordata; class Actinopteri; order Cypriniformes; family Cyprinidae; genus Enteromius; species Enteromius unitaeniatus. Next base: position 5,640 of record JAUMHI010000675.1, on the reverse strand, counting down.
ACAGAGCCATTTTTCACTGACAAGCTGTGCATAATTACGTTTATTATAAGCGTGCATTTATACAGCATTAGTAAATGTTGCTCAATGAAATCATGCACGTGATGGCATTTACTGCTGATTACAGAACCGGCTTCACTGACAAAATTCAAATTACATAACGGTAAATGATTATTGTGCATCCCTTCTAAAAATGGGACTTATAATACTGTATATGTAAGTTAATCAATTGACGTGCATGAGCTTATCTCACCTCTTGGAGGTTATGATTTAATCATCAGAAAACAATAATGAAGAATTATGAGAGGCTATGCTATTACACATACATTTCTAAAATGTAAATTATTGAATCCAAATACATTTCCCCAAGCTGTTTAGCTGTTGTACAGTATTTATAGACTTAATCACGAAGCATACAGTGCTCTCTCCACATTTAACTCTCTCTCTTTATATATCCTTATTGTAGATGAAGTGGTACAGTAACTACAGTAACACCAGGGAAGGCAGTTTTTGTCAGAGCCCTTGTTATTCTTAATTTTGACTTTTATTGTAATTCATTTATTGTCTTGAATAATCAGTATCACTCCTAAAAAACACCTATCGGTTCGACCTCTAATTATGACATCCATTCAGAACCCAAACACAAAGGCAAACAATGCAATAATCTTGGAATATTGATAAAATAGTAATTACATACCCACTAAATACAATCCCAAAGAACACAATCATGAGAACACTGTGACGGACCGACATTATTCCTGGAAAACTAGTCCACGATGATATCAAGTTAGAGACTTGAGAGGAATAAAGCTAGAGAGATATAGATGTGGAGCAAGGAGCGAAAAAAGCACGAGCTTCTGCTTTTTAAAGAGTCAAATAGACACATTAGGGTGGGGCTCTGCATTAGAGGGAAACAAAACACAGTTTAAAGCGAGAAAAGCGGGCAGAATGGGATTTTTAGAGGGAGGACGCCCCTCGCAATGCGATCCGGCTGGTTTTTTTTAAATTCAAAGAACATTAACATACAATTGCATCAAGAAATAACTGATAAGCGACATAGAAAATTTTCGATAAATCTAAATATCCACCATTAATTATAAAGCCCCTTAAGTGACATGGTGGTAGTAAAATTCTGGGTGAGTTGGAAAAAAAATACAACTTTTGCGTTCTCTTGCAAAACCTTTGCATTCCTCTGAGAAACTTTGTGTTCCCTCGCAAAGATATTTGCAGTCCCCCAAGAAACTTTTTATGGTCTCATATGTATCATGAACACACGTCACAAGAGAATGCAAATATATTTGCGAGAGCACAGCTAAATCAACAAGAATTTAATCGACAAAAAAAATAATTATTATTTTCCAAGCTTTACTAAATAACTGGAGGTTTTTAAATTCCATGTAGATGACAAACCACTGAAATCGGCTGATAAATGTAAACATTATGTTTTTATCCCGAAAAAAAAAACCCTCCATTGTGTGTACACCGAACGCAGAAAATTTTTAATACACTGGACTCAACAAATTTTTACTACTGGAAGTGGACTCAAGAACTTTCTGGAGATCTACTCAAAAAGTGGAGTAAATAGAACATAGCACTAGTTTTCTGTCGGAAATGTGTTGTGTCGCGTCGGGTGTAGACATGGTGTAACCAAAATGGTGGACGTGACGTATTTCCACTCTTGAGTGGAGCTCCATTATCTGCTCGTCTGTTAGCTCGCTATTTTCTTTACGCGCCACAGTTAATAGACAATAATACATTTAAATTAAATAACGGTATAAACACAAAAAAACGGATGAATATATTTTTTGTTCTATCTATGTTCAGAGCCCTCTTAATGACTATCGCGTTTCGGAAGGAAGAAGAATTGGAAGAGATGCTTTGGTAGTGTAAGTATTGCTCTCATAACTGTGATATGAGAGCACAGCTAACATGTAAACATTATCTCCTGGATTTACAGGCCAGTCTCAACTGAAAATATCTTGTACAGACACATCTTCAAATATTTCAGTGACATTAGTCATTGTCTCAAGATAATGTCTTTGTTGATCTGTTTCTTCCTTTGTTAGGATGCATCTGACAAGACTCTCGAAATCCTGAAATTCGCGCGTTGATCAAGAAAGTCCACAGCTCAACCCATCGTCTTGGAAGAAAACTTTGGAATGGATGAAGCGACTGATCTTAGGCCTTTTATGTCCATTTTTTCTGACTGATTTGTGCCTGCACCTGAAGGTAATGCTCAGTTTAGTAATGCCAATACAGTGAACTCCGAGTGTAATAAAATCATATAGATAATGCTGTTTGTTGTTATACTGAGATGGACTGTTATGTTAGTTTGTTAAACTAGTTTATTCCTGTTTTAAGGGGACATGTTTTTAGATAAAAAAAAAAATGTGTTGTTGTGAAATTGAATTAAAATTAAAATAAAAAATTGCATGAATGTTCCTTTATTTATTGTTTTATTTATTTTCTTAATAGTTTAACTAAATGAAAAATTAAACCAACGGATATAGATTTAAATAATAATAATATTATCATTAGTAGCATCCAATGAAAAAAAAAGGCAACAAACAACCGACACCTGGAACTCATCGTCCCGGGCCAATCGGTCATGGCCGGGCGAAAAGACGGGCACAACCAGTAAGCAAACGAGTATCATCTCTGCTTGACGTGTGTGACTTACCCTTGTCTTCTTGTTCCTCTAAATGACACAGAATTTTTTCACAGAATAACCAAAAAGACCGGACAAATTGAAGAGGTGGTTTATGCCGTTTACTGTATGAAAATATTGTAGAATGACCTTACACAGTTAAATTAAAAACTACAGAACATTGAGTTTTGTAATACATGCATAAATTGCACGTAGGTCTATTCTTGTAAATATTTTACTGCACAACTGACGAGTAACACTCAGTTACTACACTATGAAGTAACAAATTAATGAATGTGTTTAAGTGTGTTTTGGTGCCACTTGTGGTCAAGAGGGTAATGACAGGTAAGCTTAGATGTCTAAATGCTACATTAGGCCATTATTATTGCTTATTATTGTTGTTGTGGGATTTCAGATTTAAAAGCTTTCGCACTCAGTTGTTTGCAACATGGAGCATTGTGCTCATTTATCAAATCTCTGTCATTCGGCACAAATCCACAAATGTCATCAAATTTGATAATTGCCATGCAACGTATTTAAATAATGTTATTTATTATGTTAAGTATAGACTTTGTACTTCAGTCGCGTTACAGCAGTGACACAAAGGTGAGAGCGCTGATGTCTGCTTCACTGTATTTTCTTTTGATAAAGTACCAAAAGAGACTCTCCCATGATCCACAAGTTCAAAACAGATCTCCTAAAGATCCTTCATACAGGCTTTGCCCTGGATCCTCGGTTTAAGATAATGTAGGAGAGACTGGAGATATACAGAGAAGTGAGTGAGGAGGTAATTCCATTATGTTTCTTGTAAAATGAATAAAATGTGGTGAGTTTGCTGGGACAGTCTTTCACTGACTGAGATGTGGTCATTGCTAAAAGAATTACTCTTAAACCGGATCATGTGGGTCAATTAGTATTCTTACAGAAAAACCTACAAATCCCCAGATTCTGAGCAGTGACTCGAATTTATAATGTTTGGCACTTTCAGGAAGTACTCTGTGCCCAGAGCTGTTATTTTATGTTTCTTATATGCTTATATTTTGTATGTTAGAGCACTGCAGTGTTTACAAGAATTTATTAGCTCTAAATTTTATGTCGTATATGTGCAGAAAGTTTTGTTTTGAAGACTGAAATGTTATAAATCCATTTCATGAGTTCGCTCTTTCTCATGAATAAATAGTTTGATAGAATTAAGAAGAAGGAGATTTGGCAAGCCGGTAGAGCGGCGAGCCCCGAATCCTGGTGGGCTGACCCCTAGCGAGGGCAAGGGTTCGGAGCCCGGCTCAGCCTCCGACTGCCCCCCCGGACGAGGAAGATTTGCTAGCGGAGGAGTAGGGGAGGTGGAGGGATTGCAAAAAGAGTGAGATACTGAAGGGTAGGAGACGGGTTTACCTCTGAAGCAGGAGTTGGGATATGGGCGGCTCTACGGAGACAAAAAGCGGGAGAATGTTTTTTTTTTTTAAATATATAAATGCGGCCTCTGCGGAGGGAATGGATTTTTTTTTTGTTGCTTTTTCGCGTTCAATCTCTGCTGCTGGATAAGTTTTTTATTTTAATTTTTTTGGGGGGGTTTGCGGCTGCGGGAATTGTTAGGTGTTGTTAGGGGGAGGAAAGCTGCTTCTGCGGAAGTGGGTTTGCAAGCTCTGTTGGAAATTGATATGATGCTGCTGCGGGAGCTGGTTGTATGGCAGAGGCTTCCTTCTGTTGGAATTTTGAGGGAAGCTGCTGTGGGAGCTGGTTCTAAGGTGAGCCTCTGAGAAGAGGAAAAACGTGCTTCTGCGGAAGTGGGTCTTTGCAGTTTGGAATTTGAGGGATGCTGCTGCGTGAGCCTCTGAGGTGAGGAAGAGGCTTGCTTCTGCGGAAGCGGGTTTGCATTATGCTATTGCGGGTTGGTTGTACAGTGATCCTCTGAGAGGAGGGGGAAGCTTGCTTCTGCCGAAGCGAGTTGCTTGCAATTTAAAAATTTTTATATTGGGATGCTGCTGCTTAAAAAAGTTCCTCGATAGAAGAGGAGGGAGGCTTGCTTCTGTGGAAGCGGGTTGCATGCATTTAAAAAATAATAATTAATTATATTTTTTTCAATATTGAGATGCTGCTGCTGAAAAGAGTCTTTGAGCTAGAGAGGGCTTGCATGGCTTGCAGAAGGGTAGCTGGGTTGTAGTTTTTGAACGCATCAGAGGACCAGCATCCTAATGTCTGGATCTGGGATAAAGCGAGGCCTCTTTCGGCTGCTGATGTAGCGGCTCAGATCCTAAAAGAATGGGATGAGTAATTGGCTGGGGAAAATCCAGATCTTGCGAGAATGGATTTTACATGCTTTTGAAACCAAAAACCTGGATACAGGTTGGTTATGCTCATCGGTAAAGAGAGGATCATAGGGGGAAGAGGCGACCAAGCTTCTAAGAGCTAAGAAGGATCGGAGGGTTTGATAAGGGAGCGTGGGGGACTGCAAAATGAAAATTTATACGTGATGGCCTCTCATGAGCTGGTCAGTTTTGCTGCGCTTAATGAAGGAGGACATAGTTTCATGATTTTGGACTGAGATCGGAAATGGTTGGGTGGATGGAAGGGTTGAAAGGGAAGATCGTAGTGAATTCAGAGACTCTTAGGAAGTCGAAGAACGCTAGTGTGAACATAGCGTCTGGGGTGCAGTCTATAAGAGGGTTGCAATAACCTCGGCGGAGAGTGGAAATGCAATGCGTTAGGATTTCCAGAGTGAAGGGGAGTCTCTAAATGGATGTCAACAGGGTTGGCTAGACAATCTTTATAGAAAAAAAAGAGAGTGGCCGTTCCATTGGGAGAGGAAAGAAATCCATAGCTGGATTTCTTGGAGGCAGGGTTCAGTTAGGGTTATGTTGTCACTGAGGGAGGGAACGAAGGCGGCTAGAGTGAGCAGGTTGGATATGAAGGGTCGCCCCTGGGGAATAATGCACATGGCGAAGTTAAAGTGCCCCAAAATTGAGAGAAGTTCTCGTTTGGAGCACTTGGGTTGGGTA
>JAUMHI010000673.1:0-10157 GCA_032359435.1 Enteromius unitaeniatus | reverse complement strand
CATTACTCTGTTCTACTTGATAATGTTCAGTGCTTTGCTACAATCTGTATTGTTAAAAGCGCTATATAAATAAAAATTACTTGACTTGCTCCAACCTGGAGGGTGTCTCTACAATCTGCTCTGCCCTGGAAGGCGACTATGCCACCAGACCCACCATGAAGAGACCTGTGTCGGTTGTGTGTGTCTCCCTTACCAAGCGTTTATTTTGTTTTGTGTTTTTGCTCGTTCTGTGTACCAATCTTCGGACAATAATCGGATTTATAGTGCCATTTATAATACCATTTCGGAACATTGCTCTGGTTTGACCCTTCTGACTCTATTCGCCGATCACCCAACCCCCGCTACCCATTTGGATATTCCTTGTAAGCTGTTGTCTCCACTGTTCCCGTTTACTGTTGTTTTAACCCTGCCTCCTATTAAAAGCCTGCATTTAGATCCGACTGTGTCCGCTCCCTTTGTGACAGTGCCAATGGCAGCATGCTGACATATAATGTCATTGCGTTTCAGACATCCTAAATTCACGTCCTGACTAGTGGACCTTTTTCAATCCCACTCATCCCCTCTCTCCCACTTGGCTTCCTGTCTAAATACTGTTTAAAAAAAACAAAAAGAAAAAAAACAAATGGTAACTGGAGAAAAATATCAAAATAAGAGTCACTGAAGCAAAACAAAAAAACACATATATTTATAAAATTGTAAATACAGTGTGCTGCAGTCATTGATATCCTTAAGCTGTGTATAAAGTTCGTTGCTCTTATCAGATGTCTCTCTTCCAAGAAAGCAAACATAATGCAGAACAGGTCATTCTGGTTTCAAAGACTTGAAGCCTTAAAGTCTCTACGCAAGGGCTGTCAAACTCCGATTCAGGAGGGTCGCAGCCCTACGGAGTTCATCTTCAGCTCTGATTAAACACACCTAATCAAGTCCTTCAGGCTTACTGGTTGACTAAAGCTAGGTGTGTTGGAGCAGCGATAGAACTATATCCAGGAGCTGAGCGAGAAACTCCTGCTCTAAACAGTGCTTTTCAGGAAGTCTTCTCTTTTTCCTTTCCCACACATTTGGTTATGGTGCAGCCTTTTAGTAAAATGCTCTAATTTGTCTTCACATTATCAGTCTTCACTTGTATAAATAACAAATCAACTATTATATTTTTATAGCACAAATAAAAACAACAGCGGATTACCATTGTGATGTACAAAAAAAAAAACCATTGTATATATATTGGTTCCCAGACATGCTTTCATTTTCATGAGTCATTTCATTTATTTTTTCCTGTAAAGATAAAGACTTAATGTTTAATGTTCAATTATCGTTGAAGAAACTGTTGCCAGTAAATAACAAGAATTTCAATCTACAGAAGTTACTGCCTGTAATCCTGTAATTCCTATAGAATTTTTTAACAGTGAAAAACTAATCAATTCTGTAACAAATCGGCAGTCAATAGAAAGTATAATATTAGGGATATGATCACATCAGTCAGTTTGTATTCCCTCACGCCGTGAAGAACTGTAAATGCAAATCCTGAATCTAAACTAGTTTGCGATTGTGGTTACTAAATAAATGCACATATGCAAGGAGTGTCATGAGTAAACGTGGGATCTGGTGTGCTCGTTGTGCTGGGAAATTGTCTTTTCCTTCTCTGTTCCTGGCCGGTGGAACGATCATGGCACCTCCATCTGGAATGATGGATTTCTGACAACTTTCAAGCAACAGCTGGAAACTCATCTCTTGACAAAAAAGACATTTAAATGATTTCTAAATAATAATTAAAAAAATTAAACTTTGTTTGCTCTTTCCTTGTTCCCTTCTTATCTTGCCTGAAAATTAGCATTATGAACACTTGCTATGTTTATTTGCCTCGTTATGATGTATTTCTCAATTGTAAGCTACTTTGGATAAAAGCGTCTGCTAAATAAATAAATGCAAATATAAATGTAAAAGAATTGTGCAGTGTTCAGACATGAGGGGTCACAAAACAATCCTGATCAATAATTGTGAATGTACATTTGAATTCAGTCACTGTGATTGTGATTGTGCAGTCCTAATATCAACTATCAATCTATAGAAATGTTGATATATAGTTCATATGGTGATGCATGCTGTGCGGCTCAGGACTAGTATTAACACACTGATAAAGAAAAGTGTGTTACTCGTAAGCTTTTTTACTTCCACATTCTCTCAACCACGTTTTCAGCAAAGCCCTGCTGTGTGAACACAGTCAGACTGTCATGTCTAACATTCGCTGCAGGTTTTTAATGTGTGGTTTCAGTAATGTACAGAGCCACAAATATGGAGACGGGCAGATTTGGAGAAGTGGGTGTAAACTGCCCCTAAACCAGACCTAACCCTGACAGACAGAGCTTTCTCCACACCCACTGCTCAGCCTGCAGTTATCCCTACTTGAGACACGTTATTGGCAGGTTTAAGATCCAGTCTTCCTCTGAAGTTGCTTCTCTACACTGAGGTTTGTGGCATTGAACTCCGCTGCTATTGTTTCCTTCTGAGTCTAATGGATTAATTTACGCCCCTCAGAGAGGGCCAGAGGTTCACCTCCTAACAGGACAATGACACTTATCTCAAAGCCAGTGACTTTAACTACGTCCCACGGTTAACCTGCTGCTGTGAGTAAAGTGACACTGCGTATCTGACAATATAAAAGCATAAAAAACATTTTAGATAATATACTGCCTGGCTTTGGCTTTTGCAGCTAATGTTTATTTCAAAAAAAGGCTATACATATATATATACAGTTAAATAGTAAATGAATAGTTAGGAGCAGAAAAACGCCAGGCAATTTCACTGCTGTGAACTGGAGCATGCTTTAATATGAACCTATAAATCCACTCCTTTCTTCTGCATTAATATAGCGACATTTTGTTCAACTTTCTCTGCAGCAGTTGCATTTTTCTATCTTGTTATTGCATTAAAATGCATGATACTTCCATAATGATCTCTTATAGATTAATTCATGAATTAATGAAGAAATGAATAAGGCCACACAATAAAATATGGAGGAATAGAACAATCTGAAAGCTTGACAAAGCAAACTAAGCATACGAAGTAAAGAAAGGATGAAACGGTCTCCTTCGGCTTGTCTCTGTGATTGTCATAAGCTGTGTGCTTTCAGTGATCAGTTAACATTAGTTGTTCATTAAGCCTGCTAATGTGCCTCGAGTCTGTGGCTTTTGCGGAAGGGAGGCGCTGCTCGCGCGCTCCAACTCAAAGAAAGTCTCTATGTGAAAGAAAGAAAGAAAGAAAGAGTTCGTTTCGCTGTGACGGGACTGCTCGACCGAGGACGGACAGATAACAGGTAGATCATTACCGCTCATTTATCACCAGTCAATAGCATGCTGTGGGGTTGCAACATGATTATTTGGTATCGATGCGATCATTTGTATTGTATTTGGTCTCAATCTACTTTCTGTACGAGCTCAATTTTTGCTCCGAATTTTGCTTGCTTGCTTATTATGCTCCAGTGAGCTTCCAAACGCTCTTCAGAATCTGATATTTTTTGTTTCGCAAAAGAAAGAAATGCGCATGACCTGAACAGCATTTTGGGTGGAGTATCCCAAAAGGGAATATTTAAAGCAGTAACGTTAATATAATAAAAGCCGTTATGATAATATCAAATATCTCAATATATGTCAAGAGAAAATAAACGCTAACCGTCCCTAGTCCTACTAAACTACTTACAATTAATTGTTGTTCTAATACGGGATCTGATTGACTTCATTGTCTTATGGGAGGGTTTCTGTTAAAACATTTTTTTTTTATTTTTTTTTTATAAAACTACCTAACTATTCTAAGATGAATGCATTTCATTTGCTCGTGATATTTACATCCATTTGTTTTACGCAGTTTTAACATTAACAAGCTAATAGACTTAACATGGTGCATATTTATCAATAATACAAGAAACTGTGAAACTAAGTGTGTGTTTAAATACACCATAATCAGGTTTAGATTGTTGTATTTAAATCAATCACATGCATTCATTTAATGTTGCTTATTTGGATGTGTGTGCAGGGTTGAACTTAGGGAAAGATTCAGACTGTAAATTTGGCGGTAAAGCAACGATTGTGAGTTACACTACAGAAGAAAAAAACTGCCTCAGGGCTTCTACGTGTGCTCATCTGTCATCTGTAGAAAACGGCTTTCGCCAAAACAGGGAAATGTAAGCCTTAGCGCTGTGTGGGTTTCATTCAGAGTGCGCCCTCAAGCAGAAAGTCTAGAAATTGCTCTCTTTATTTCAAAAAAAAAAAAAAAACATAACAAAGAAAGAAACATAAATAAAGCTGCTGAGGAGATTGAGGGGGAGAAACTATATAAATTATAAAATAGTTTAATAAACACTTTAAGCATTATACTGTTAATAATATTAGTTATTACTTACATTAGACGGAACCACATTGCATCTGATGCAACCAGTCGATTCATTGAATCGTGTTGAATTAATGATTAGTCAAAGTTTCAGGATGAATCTGCTGTTACTTTGAATGAATCTACCAATGTTTTAATTTTGTTTAAATGTATATTTGTACACAATATATATATATATATATAGAGAAACTTATAACAATAATCACATTATAATATTTCAATGTATAGAATAAATATAAGAATTTGAAGAATAAATAAGGTTAGGGGGAAATGTCATGTAAAATTAACCAAACTTTATATATTTATTTTAATAATGTGAGAAAAAAACCCAAAACAAAAACAGTCAAGTAGATGCTCAATTAAACGATCCCGCTCGTTTCTGTCATGGTGAACACTGGAGAGACACGGAGGAACAGTCAAAGTGAGGTGAGGGGAAATGGGGCAAACAGTAAACACAGGAGGGTAGGAGTGAGATTCAGTGCAAGGATCGGGGTGTCGAAGGAGCAGAGAGTCATTGAAGCGGTGGAGATCTGGACTAGACTTAGCACAGGGTTTGTACAATCGGCCGTTCTGGAGAGTGTCTGGCTTGTTAGTCACGGTGTGAACGGTAGACCAGATGGTGAGTGCAAGTGAGGAGTGTGCTTTTGAAGGGGAGCTTGATTTTCAGAAGGCTGGTGATTGGTAATGTGCAAATGAGGGCGCATGTGTCTGTGATGACCTATATGGGGAGGCTGCAGACTTGAGGCAGGCAGATCTACGGCCCAAGCAGTTTTAAGCCCCTGTTGTTTCTGATGCGTCCACTAGGGGGCTATAAAGTATGAGCTATCAGAAAAGACCAAGGCTAGAATGAACAAAAATAAGAGGTATGTTAAATAATCGCTTAAGTAATTATTGTTCAGCAATAGTGCAACTTTGCAACATTTAAGGTAAAATAATTAGCTTAGAGCAAGGTTATTATAGTTAACGAAAACAAACGAAAAGACTAAAACTAGAATTGAAAGAGCATTTTCGTTAACTGAAATAAAAAACGAAAACTAACTGAAACTGGTTTGTGTGTATACAAAACTAACTTAAACTAACTAATATTATAGCAAAAACGTCCTTCGTTTTCGTCTTTGTAAATAAGCCTTTTGGGTTTAATTAAAATCTTTAATTCACGCTGCCAGTTTTAAGCCAGGTGTTTGACCAGTATGGCACCACGTAGTCTGTGATGTCATGTCACAATACTTATTCTGGTGATTTTGATTCATGCACCTGACAAAACTAATAAAAACAAAACTAAAACTAAGCAATTTCAAAATATAAAAACTAGCAAATCTGCCTATAAAAACTGAATTTGAAAACAAAAAGTCAAAACGAAATAAAAACTACAACTAATGAAAAATCCAAAACTATTATAACCTTGGCTCAGAGCTGATGTCAATTTATTTTAATGTGTTAATAGATAGGTATAAAAATGTACTTATTGAAAGTAGATGTTAAGGTAAATAATAACATTTGCATTAATGCTATGTTATTTGTTGTGGGTGGGATGGTTATTAATGAAGTTTCAAGCATTGGTTTAATCAGGGGGCTTAACAGGAGCTTAAAACTGCCTGGGCCGTAGATCTGCCTTCTCCAGGTCTGCAGCCTCCCCCTACTCATCATGACTGAGACTTCCTGACAGTCTGCTCAATCTTGACAATGGTAAAATGATTATTTCACAACCAGAGATGAAGGATTGGATGATGAAGTTACAGACAGTCTGTGCACAGGAGCTTTTCTGGAGTACACTATTCATGCTATCTGAACAAACTAGGTGATTAAAGGTTCAGAGACTATGCCCTAACAACGTAAAACTGTTCTCTTCTGGGCAACTTTAGTCTGTTTGTGTGATGATGCAGTACAGTGCTGCAGCTCTCATTCCCATGAAGTCAAACTTCTCAAAGTCTCACTTTTCAAATTTCCATTCCTGAAAAGCATAGATATTAGCCAAATTATCAATATTAAAGTGTGGCCCGAACAGCCATCCTTAACAATTATTTAGCAAATGGAGTTGTACCAGCAAGTTTCAAACATTCATTGGTCCTACAGTCTAACATACAGTTAGTCCCTTACGAAAATTAACCATGGTAGTAAAACTGTGGTTAACCATGACCGTAGTAACCGCGTTTTTTTGTTTTATAAAACCATGGTTCTGATACCATGGTTTTACTGCAGTTATATTGTAGTAATACTATAGTAAACTTTGGCTGTAGTAACCATGGTTCCCCTTCAGTCGAGTCAATTGGAATGCACTTGCAGCTTTTCGCTTTCGAAGCCTCGTCTTATGCAGTGCATGCTGTTCAAGTCTACTGGAGAAAGATCAGAGAAAATCCGGAAAATTAAAAGAGTTCCCACGAGTTCGCGTCCTCTCTTCGTCCGGCAGCCGGAGTGACTGGGCAGCTGTTGCGTGATCCCCATGGGCTGGAGCCCTTTAACGCATTAAAACATCTGCACGAGGGTGGATCTGACCAAAGGGTGATGCAGAAACTCAGCTCTATGGGTGACGAAGGTTACCGCACATGCCTTTGGCCAGGTGATGTCCAAGGTAGTGGCTCAAGAGCGCCACCTTTGGCTGAATCTGGCTCAGATGGCTGACGCCGACAAAGTTCGCTTTCTCGAAGTTACCGTCTCCCAGGTCGGCCTTTTCAGCGACAGTGTCGAAGGACTTTGCTTAGTAGTACTAAGATCAGTCTCATCCTGCCTCGGAGGGAGTTCACCACTCCAAGTGCTCCGCTTCAGCCTGCCTGTCGCCAAGGGCATCCCACTGCGGCACCCAGACCTTCTGCTCCGTCCCCGGATGCGTACTTTCCTGTCTCGATTCTGCCTTGCCACAGACCCCTACTGCGGTTTGCGTTCGAGGGTCGAGCGTATCAGTACAAAGTTCTCTTTTAGAGGATCTTTTATCTCAGTATGGACCTGGACTCGATCGAGATGCTGACATGTCCCTCTCAAAACTTTTCCCGAGGCTCTTGGGGCATATGGCAGCCGCAGTAATGCCGCTTGGGCTGCTCCATATGAGACAGCTTAAGCATTGGTTACATGATCGAGTCCCAAGATGGGCATAGCACCGTGGCACTCTCCGGATTGGCGTTTCCCCTGCCGCTTATTCAGCCCGTGGTCAGACCTTGCCTTCCTATGGGCCAGAGTGCCCCTGGGACAAGTGTCCAGGAATTTTGGCAGGGATACACTGGCACCCAGCTGGCCTCCGGGGCCCAAGTACGCTTTTCCCCCAGTGAACCTCCTTGCACAGATCCTGTGCAAGATCAGGGAAGACGAGGAGCAGGTTCTGTTGATAGCGCCATACTGGCCCTCTCGGACCTGGTTTACCGACCTAGTGCAGATATCTGTAGAGCTGCGGTCTGGGCGACACCTAACACCTTCGCCAGGTTCTACGACCTCCGCAAAGAGGCTGTGTCTTCCCGTGTCTTAAATCAGACGAGCAGGTAGCGGGAAGACCAGCTGGAGTTGGCTTGCTGCTGTGCTTCTCAAGTGGTTCCCCGAGGCCAAAGCGAACCCATTCTTCCTGCCCCGCAGTCAAGACTCAGAGCAGAGTTTGTCCAACTCCTACTGGATCTCCTTCACCAGTAGGTTGTGGCTTGAAGACCTTGTTCCACAGGCTGCCAGAAGGCTGTGTTTCCCTTCACTTATATCCATATCTTATCGATATAGTGCATTCTTCAAAAAGTTCCATGTAAGAAATCTTCATGTCTCCGCCCCCCCCAACCCATGTTTCAGCTTGGAAAATATAATAGATAAATAGTGCATTGGGAAGGTTACATGCAGACTCTGCTGACACACTTGCCTGTCGGCACAGAGGTCTCTGGGTAACGACTTGACTCGACTGAAGAGGAACGTCTAAGGTTACGTAGGTAACCCATGTTCCCTGAAGGAGGGAACGGAGACGTTACATTCCCTTGCCATGACCCTGGGTCACGTCGACACTGACTCGGCTCCTTAATGAAAACCTGCAAGTGCATTCCAGCCGTGCCCTCTTATACTCACGCTGTGATAAGGTGCACCTGGCTGTAACTAAATGCACGCCAATATACATTTCTCAAAGATTCAAAGATGATTGGTCTCTCATGCGAGTTCCCATATGTAACATCTTTGTTCCCTCCTTCAGGGAATGTGGGTTTCCTAAGTAACCGTAGATGGTAACCATGGTTGTGGGCGTGTACATGTCGCGCATATCTCACATGGAGATTGTAATGACAAAGCTCGTGGGCGTGGTCACATTAAAATTAATGAGATCAGATTGAGAAACTCAGCATAGTGGTTACTTACTCATTACTTTAACAAAGAAAATTTGTTTTCAATGTGAACTTACTGCATTTAAAAAAGCAGACATTTCACACACACTTTTGTTGTTACTGAGAGTGAAAAAAAAAGTAAGGTATTAAGCCTAGGTATTAAACAAACATCAACAAAATAAAAACAGAATGAAAAGGTACTATTCTATGATAAAGGCTTTATTACAGCAGCTACTGTACATCATCTGAAAGAAAATAAAAATTGTTGCAATTGTTCCTCTGTAATAATGACATGCTGTACAAACATGAGTTTGCATGAGTGCACATGCACTGCATTATACTACCTACCTGCTTTACAATATCTTATGTAGGGCTGCCTGCAACATTATTTTTTTGATAATAAATTATTTTTTTTAATAATTGGATGAAAAAAAAAAAAAACACATGTGACGACACACGTGACAACACAGAAACATGAATGAAAGTCCGGGATGAAAAAAGAATGAGTTCGTGAGTGTGAGTCCAGGCATGAAAACAGACATAAAACACTGAAAGTTTGTTGTGCGCTGAAGTGATATCACCAGAACTGGGCAGACACTGTGACACTAAGATCACCAGACTGCTTGCTATTTTAAAACAGAGTTTAAATTTGTAAGAGGTACGAGGAACACAATCATTCGTCTTAACAGAGTAATATATTATATTAATGGACAATTCCAACAATAGCGGAATGTCTATTTTTTCACTTAATTTCTAACAACAAATATTTTAGCAAAATGTGTATTTTAGTCAGAATTATGAGTTGTCTGTTTGTTTTAATGAACTAATCAATTTCGTTGACAATTATTCTCATTATCGATTAGCTGTTGCTGGCCTAGTTTTATACAATGTGTTAACACAAGCCCAAAACAAGAGATGTGTGCAGGATCATTAACAACCTTTATCAAAATAAAAGGTAAAAAAAAGGTTCTTTCATTGGAAAAGTTTTACTCATTCTTCAAAATACATTCATAAGAAATGAAGGAAATATACTGTATTTGTAAATGTACTGTATATATAAATACACACACATGCATGTTTACAGTATGTATTTTTAAAAATATGTTAAGTTTGTAGATTAAATATATATTTCTGTACTAAATAAATAATTATATGAATATAAATATATACATATAAATGTTTTCGAAATATATGCTGTACAGTAACTTATGTGTCTTTATTAAATTTCGTCTATGCTCACCTGTGTTTCCTGCATTTCAGTCAGCAAGATTATATTATCACTCCTGAAACCAGAGAATTTTTTTTTTTAAATCAATATCTGTTTACCATAAAAGATCAAAGCACGTTTACACTGACGTCACATTCATTTAATTCATGCTCCGTCTAAGTGACGTCACTGATTAAGAGTATACAGCGCATTTTTAAGACTAAATACACTCAACAAAAATATAAACGCAACACCTTTGTTTCTGCTCCGATTTTTCATGAGATGGACTTAAAGAT
>JAUMHI010000672.1:0-10160 GCA_032359435.1 Enteromius unitaeniatus | reverse complement strand
CAAAAGCCATTTATCAGCTTGTGCTAATAGACAGCGAGGAGCAAGGTTTAGGAGCAGTTGTAAACTGATCTCCATGTATGTTGTATTAAATGTTAAATGAGTAAGGGCACATAATACTGACAGCACAATACAAATACCACATATATTTCCAGACCTTAAGGACACTTCTGCAGTGAGGACCAATGGATCTTATTTACATTGATTTAATTTGATTTGGTTACAGTGCTATAGTGTCTTACTATTCTAACTGAATTTTTTGACATGTCAGTTTGTGACATAAACGATGATGCATCTAATAGGCATAATAAAGTTAAAAATGCCTGCTGATAACATTTTAAGGAGGCAAATATTGTCCCTTAATGGAAAAGTACAGTATCAAAGTCTATAGTCTGCCCTCTATAGTTTGTGGGAATAGTATACCCTTCTGACAATAATATACGCTCTTCACACTAGTACAATCTGTACTAGATACTCTGGATCAGCCAAGGAGGCCAGTGAACTGTCATTTCGGCCAAGGAAGGCATCTTCGCTGATGGCTCAGCCCCGGAGGGCATCGTCGCTGATGGCTCGGCCCCGGATGGAGTTGTCGCTGATGGCTCGGCCCCGGATGGAGTCGTCGCTGATGGGCCGGCCCAGGAGGGTGTCTGCTCCGCCCTGGAAGGCGTCAACTCTGCCTGATCCGCCCAGAGGGACGTCTCCGTCGCCTGTGCCGCCCCGTTGGGCTTCACCGCCGCCTGCTCCACCCTGGTGGGTCTCACCGCCACGTGCTCCGCCACGAGGGACATCTCCGCCTCCTGTGCCGCCCCATTGGGCTTCTCCACCACCTGCTCTGCTCAGATGGAGGTCTCCGCTGCCTGCTCCGCCCCAGTGGACTTCTTCGCCGTCTGCGGAGCTGAGTGTTTGTTTTGTGTCTGTTTCATTCATGGACTCGCTTCAATGTACTCATGTCTCCGCCCACTCGTTGGTTGTCTGTGCTGATTGTCTGCTCCACCCCCTTGACTTGCTTCCTCGCCTCCTCCCTTGTAACACAACCTTGGTTGTGAAATGCTATTGGCTCTTGTGTTTCTTGTGACCGATTGTGTCATTCTACTGTATTGTAGTATCTTTTTGAGTGAGATGTGAGCGTGCAATTGGAGTGGGATCATTTTCAGCAATAATAAACCTTGTGTTTTGTAATGCTTTTATACTACGTATGGTCAGTTTTTGCAATAAATACCTCTGACTGCACTTATATTTGCCTGTGTGTTTTATATTGTTCAAAAGTGGGTAGATTTAGGGTAGGGGTGGGGATAGGTGCTCCAATGAAAGTATAAATGTATATAAAATGTATATATGGGTCAATGATGTGACACCTAAATTTTCTGTCCGCTTGCATTTTTTCATTTGTTTAAATGCATAAAAACATGACGTATTTATGAAATACTTCTCCCACATATCTATCAACTTTAACTTTTCTAAAGAAAATCATTATTTGTCATTTTTCAGTTATTCAAAGTGTCAAAACATCATGTGGTGCAACTGTCCAGCAATGACTTTTGTTTTGGAAACATCTTTGAATTTACCCTTCATTTATTCAGATTCATTTTCTGTATTATTTGACATGATTTACAAAGGGTTGGAAAAATCTATAATCTATCTCAACCCAGATTCCACTCCACAATATATGTTTGATCATGCTCATGTCCCAAAATGGCTTAGTTATTTTAGAGAAGAGATAAGTCAACAGTTACATTGTTCATAGACCATTTGGTGTGGTTGCATCCTGAGCAAATAGTCACCAGTTGTTGAATGGAAGAGGTGTAATAAACACTTCTGGCACTTTTTTGAGTCTCTTCATTAGTTTTTAGTTCAATACCGTACCTTGCCATTCATACCGAGGTATTACATTACCGTGAAGTTTTGATACCGTTACATCCCTAGTATCTACAGCTGTAATATTTCTGTAACTTCACATATGTAACAACCCTCAGAATGGTATGTGTTAGCAGAAATGTGTAACAGGACATTGGTAACAACACTTTTTGGTAATGAAAGTGTAAATGTTTAACAGGACTAACAGCACTTTTTTGTAAATAATGTGTTACACTTTATATTAAATAGACAATTGCTATGGATTTAGCATGTAATTACTCATGTTGATGTTAAACAGCAGCGGCCAGTACATTAGGCTTTGTGTATAAATTGTGGTTGGTGTCCAGAAATTCATTTTTGCTGTAACGCAGTAGTGTAAGGCATTACTAATCAAGTTTCAGTAATATTCTACTCGGTACATATTCAGTAACGCTCGCGTTACAACACACTCTTAGCCGAAATTTTAATTGTTCAAAAAACAGCAAGACACAAAATATTCTAAACATTATAATAAGAGGGTACTGTATTCAGTTCAATCATACACCTCCACGGTTCAACAGGATTTTACCCACGTTGGTGGACCCCGAGCAGACTCGGGTGTTAGCAGTAGAGGTTGCGACCCTGTTAGGCAAAGGGGCCATTGAGATGGTTCACTTTCGGGGGCAAAGCTTTCCAATATCGGGGTCTTCCCTTCGGTTTGGCACTCTCACCCCACACTTTTACAAAGGTAGTGGATGCAGCCTTAGCTCAATTATATCAACGACTGGCTGATTTTAGCATAGTCTCAGAGCAAGGCGGACTCACATCGAGATGTGGTCCTAACTCATATGAGGAGGTTGGGGTTGAGACTGAATGCCAAGAAAAGCGTGCTTTCTCCGGTTCAGAAAATCACCTATCTTGGTGTAATATGGTACGCAGTCTTGATGCGGGCACGTATGTCCCCCGCTTGAGTCGAGGCAGTCCTCCAGTCAGTCAGGAGGGTCCGAGTAGGCCTCTCACTGACAGTGAAATTCTTCCAGAGATTGGTGGGGTTGCTGGCAGCTGCATTGAGTGTGATTACCATGATCAAAGTCTCCAGGCGGTGTGTGCGAGCTTTGGCAGTCTGGAGGAGTGTTCACTTCCTAGAAATTGGACCAGTGCTGGGAACACAGTATCGTTGCGTCGTCCTAACAACAGACGCATCACTATCAGGATGGGGGGCAATTCTGAATGGTTGCCCAGCCCACGGCCGGTGGTCCGGCCAGCATCTCCTCTGGCACATAAATCGGCTAGAATTGTTAGCAGTGTTTCGGGCACCAAGTCATTTTCTCTCAGACCTGAGAGGTCGACATGTGTTGGTCAGATCAGACAGCATGGCACCGGTTTCCTACATCAACCATCAAGGGGGTCTGCGGTCACGCTCCCTAAAAAAAACTGGTGCGCCAGATCTGGATCTGGTCTCAGGACAAGCTCCTCTCTCTGAGGGTGGTTTATGTCCCGGGACACCTCAACATAGGCTTCCTGTCAAGACAGGGGTTGAAGCCCGGGGAGTGGAGACTGCATCCAGATGTCGTTCAGCGAATCTGGACAGTCTTCTACAGGGGAGAGTGCTCAATGTTCCCTCTGGTTCTCTCTAGTTCATCCAGCTCCGTTGGGTCTGGATGCTATGGCACATGCTATGGCTATGGTCCTAGAAAGAGTCCGCCAGGACGTGATTGGTCTACTGTTTATAGCCCCATTCTGGCCGGGCTGAGCATGGTTCTGTATCTCACCCGGGCCGAGTATCTCACCCCTGTCCGGAGAAGTTGAGACTATGGGTGTGGCCTCTGAGGCGGCGCACCTCATAGCGTTTGGGTTATCGGCTGAGGTTGTTCAAACTATTCTGCAATCCAGAGCTCCTTCCACAAGGAGGCTGTATGCCTTGAGGTGGAAGCTGTTCACCTCATGGTGTGCAAGTCATCATCAGGACCCAGTTAACTGCCCAACTAGCATGGTTCTGGAGTTCCTGCAGACTAGACTGTCCACAGGATTAGCTCACTCCACACTTAAGGTGTATGTGGCAGCAATATCTGCTTTCCACTCCCTTAGTGATGGTCGTTCAGTTGGTAGAGATCCGTTAGTGATACGTTTTCTTCGTGGAGTATAGAGGCTGAGGCCTCCGGTTCGCTCCCGAGTCCCAACTTGGGATCTGGCGGTAGTACTTAAGGCTCTCTCAAGCCCCCCCTTTGAACAGTTAGAGCAGGTCTCTGACCGTCTCCTTACCTTTAAGACTGTGGTCTTATTGGCACTGGCTTCGTTAAAAAGAGTAGGGGACCTTCAGGCCCTGTCTGTGACCTCCTCATGTGAGGACTTTGCACCTGGATTGGCTGAAGTCTTTCTTTACCCGCGAGCGGGTTATGTCCCTAAGGTCCCTTCAGACAGCCAATAGTACTTCAGGCATTCTGCCCACCTCCCTGCGGGGAGGTAGACCAGGAAGAGCTGCCTTGTTTGTGTCCAGTGTGAGCACTGGATGTCTACATTCGCATGTCAGCTCATTGGAGGAAGGCGGACCAGTTGCTGGTGTGCTTTGGTCCTCCTCGTAGGGGTCTACCTGCCTCAAAGCAGACCCTGAGCAGATGGATAGTGGAAACCATCTCCATGTCTTATGAGTCTTCTGGTCTCCCCTCGCCGATGGGAGTCAGAGCTCACTCATCTAGAGGTGTGGCGGCCTCGAAGGCCTTCTTGGCAGGTGTCTCGGTTCCAGACATCTGTAAGGCAGCAGGTTGGTCTTCCCCTTCCACCTTTGCGAAGTTCTATGGGCTAGATCTTCCGGCTACCCCGGGCTCGGCGGTCCTCGTACCCTAGTGTGCTGCATCCACACTGGCGGGGGCTTGGGAGACTGGGGGCGTGGTTATCTCATTCCCAAAGCGTCTTGATGCAGTGTGAGTTCCTGAAAAGGAATGTGTCTGCATCTCTTGCCACACCCAACGTCACCCGAAAGTGAAAGACAATAAAATACATTGGATTTTGGTAAGTGCACATTTTGCAATGTGTAGGATCAGATGTGTATCAATGTAATTGTGAGAAGAACATAAGTGTGATACTTAGACAATGTGATTCTAATGATTTATATTTAATGACAGAGTGTCGAATTACAATGAAAATGTGGCTGTTGCAGACTAACAAATGCTGATAGAACTGAACTAAAGTTCAAAGAGCTATGGGAAGAAAATCCTGCTGGAACCGCTCCCTCGACTCAGGAAAAGTCGAAGACAATTATCTTGCCAGCTTTCATTGAAGGGTTTAGTATGAATAAATCTACAATAAAATACATCGCCTGATATTTTATTTGCTCACTAAACACTAATCTGGTGTCATTCATAAACTAGAGCCAGAGGCTGCACTCATGCAGAACTCATAGAAACTCATAGAATTTTATTATGTGCCAGGAAAGCCCTGATTTGGACAAAATCACTGTAGGTAAGTTGAATAAAAGGCAGAATAGTTTGGACTGATTAAGCATGAAGACCATTAACACGTTTTTGAACATATGTGGTTTTATATTTATATTTGTTTATTAAAGAGGGTCGTATGATGTTGCTAAAAAGTTTGGTGTAATGCAATGTGTTTATGCGGTTTAAGGTTTTAAAAACACATTATTTTCCTTATACTGCACATTATTGTTTCTCCTCTCCTCAGTTTGTGTGCTTTGGGAGTGATATTTTTCGAATAAACTCTGTAAACAGTTTTTTGAATGTAGCATTACAATTTTTGATAAACAAAAAACACATTGTTACTCATGTTAATCTCCTAAAGCAACTAAAAAAGTGCAGTTTAAGTGCAGCAAAAAAAAAAGGATTTTAACTGCTTGAGATTCTTTGACCTGAAACTGAACAGGTAACCTTTTAAAATAATCAGCACTAGCTTAAATCTCAACAGTGCTTACAATAAAAATTAAAAAAAACTTTAGCAATACTATTGTCACGAATCGAGGCAGGGTGTGAGTTCATGTGCAAAACGGGTTTATTAAGCTCAGGGTCAGGACAGACAAGATCAAATCACTGGCAGACAGAAACAGTTTAGGCAAAGACATTTCGTAAGAGATTTCGTAAACGTAAATCCAAAGCAAAGGGTCGATTACCATGTAAACAGAGTCCAAATCAGAAGGCTGATTGAACCAAACTAGCAACAGCTGTGGGGGAGAGATGCATACTGGAAAATGGAGTCCGGATGTGGAAACAGACACAAAAACACAGAGTGCATAGAAAGCTGGAGTGCCAGGCACAGTATTTAGCCGGCAGCTCCAGCTGGGCGTGACAACTATTGCTCTAAAACTTAAGAACACTTTTTAAACATTCTTTAATGTTTCAAAACATTTTCAACAAAGTTTGACAGGTACCAGTTGAAAAATGTAATTAAACTTCTGTGCAACCAAAAGATTAAAGGGATTCAACTATCCCTTTAAACAATCTCAAGATCTGGAGAAGTACTTCATCTTCAGTGATAGTCAGAACCCCAACAGACACTAGTGCCCAGACTGCATCAACATCAGACACCTGTATAGAACAAAATAAATACAATATTAGTAGGGAAATGTGGATGAACAACTTTCTTTTGAAAGAAAGCCACACACAGACTTTTATTTTCTGAACACAAATGAAGACATTTAAAAAAAGAGAAAACAAAAAAAAAGAACATTTCTATCCTTTAACTGAATGTCTGTTCACATAACTGTAGGTTAGGCAAAAGACAAGCGACCAATCCTGAGCAGCGACATCACACCAGCCGTTCTACAGCACAGTGTGTACAGTGTGTTTTAGAATTCACATCAAGACTGGTTTGTAATCAGACCAATGCCTAACCAAGTAGAAATATAACTAAAACTGCTCCCTACCATTCATAGAACAGTTTGGCCCAACTAGTTATATAATCAACATGAATCTTAATGCAATCATCTCAGTGATGTAAGGCACTCCAATTAAGAAGTCAAACATACATTTTAGGGGTTGCAGGATGTGAAATGTCCTCTTAAATCTGAAAAAAAAATTCAAGAAATGGTTACAGGTGCACTGCATCCACAAGAAATTTTTTAAAGTTGTAAATAAAGTGTAGCAATGTTTATGAAGTAAAAACTGCTGGGCATAACAGCTAATAAAATAGCTCACCTCCAGTGACCTGAGGCCTGTGTGATGTTCAGACTGTTCAGAGAAGGCCGGTGTCCTAAACATGAAAAATAATTATTCAGTTAAAAGTTCCAAAAGAGAGAGAATATAGCCGGAGCTTGTGACAAAAAGATTTATTGCCTTCACCTTTGACCTCATAAAAAATAATAAATGATTTCCATATGTGACCTTTTGATCTTAAAATAAAATCCGGAAGTCTAAATCGTCATGCGTGAAATCCTGGTGTCATCCTATGTCATCCGTAGTGAGGAAATATGTTGTTTGTACGTGTCAGTCAGGTGTCATGTTATAAATGAAGGTCTGATGAATGTTTTTGAAGATTTTTATCTTCAGCGCATATGCGGACCATGTGATATGGGTTGTGCACAGCGCATGCTCTCTCCCTCTCTCTGCCTTCTCCGATTTCTCAGCTCTCTCTCTCTCTCTCTGTGGGCAATGTGTAAAAAGTATTTGAATTAACAGAATGAATAAACTAATTTAACTTATAACTTAACTTGGTTTTAAAATTTTAACACATCGCAATATGATAGTTCAATAAGATGGATGTATAAATAACTTTTTAAGCAATATGAAGAATGCTTTAAATAAAAATCCTTTTGAATGCTTTTAAATATAAATGATAAAACGAGTCGTTCAATAATTAGGTTTGCCCCATGAGAGAAAAGTTTTCATCGTGACGACGAACGGTCTAGAAATTATAGGTTTGCAAAAGATTGTTAGTTCTCGTTGTATCAGTCAGAGTGCGTGTGCACATCCCCTTAACACTCCGGTCATTTCATGCGTGAAAGAAAAACACAAAGATAGCTTTGCGGAAACACTTTTGTTTGTTTTCACAAATGGGTTCATAAGCGAGAGTAGGATTGGTTTTAAAATAACAACGTTTCACACGGATATCCATGACCTTTAGATAAGGATGTGATTGTTATTTCACAGTCGTTAATCAATATTATGGTTGTTTACCCATGTGGTGAATATAACAAATTTAATATCATACCATAAACCTAGCCATCGCAGTAAAATTTCTATATGTTTTATATTTTTAAACATAATGTATTATCATCATAATCATTTTTAAAAGCTAGTATGCTCATGGGTACACAATTTGGTCAATCATTTGGAATATTACTATGTCTGGTTTGCAGGGAAACTACACTTAGGCATAATTATTATTATTAATATTATTATTTTTATTTTTTACTGTACAAACTGTTCACAGGGTACACCAAATCATATAAACAAGATTGTATATATTGTTGATCACACATACATAATCCATTTCAAACTAAAGAGAGAGGCTTTTAAAAATATGCTAATAAAATGTATAATTATGTATGACTGCATGATTCTTGGATGTTACTTAAGCAAATCATCCATCATTTTAAAAAAGGAATTCAATATTTAAGTTCACTGAAATGATAAAACATAATTCTCTTTAATATACTCTATACGCTCTCTCTCTCTCTCTCTCTTTCTCTCTCTCTCTCTCTCTCTCTTCCTCTATATATATATATATATATATATAGCTAAAGAAAGACATATCTATTTTAAACAATATGGTTATAAAAATATAAAAATTATATGGGACAGCATAGTAACAAACATCTTTAAAAAACCATTAAATATCTAACCCTGACACCAAATTTTTGAACGGTAGTGTACATTTTACAAAAATTACATCAAGCTGGATTTTTTTATTTTTATTTTTGTATTTATTGTTTTAACAGTGCATAATGACAAACACACAAGTTCACATATTACTGTACATTACTGTAGAAAGTCTTCAGGTCCCTCAAACCCGAGAAATATACATATAGTAAAACATGCTACTAAATCAAAAATGTTTGAAATTGTATTCAACATTTATGTAAGTTGACAGTCCTTTATATATATATATATATATATATATATATATATATAAACTTTTATTCAAGACAAACTTGGTAAACACTGTAAGGTCCCGCCTACTGGGCTCGGATGCCGCGTGTCTCGCTTCCCAACGCTTCTGTAGAGATTCTCCGGAATTCTCCTAGCTGCTGCTTCTAATTTTATGTTATTATTAAATTTAGATTATAATCCTAGATTTGAATGATGATTTTGAACTGAGTTGTCTTAATTTAGAAACCTGTATATTCTGGATGAGATATCTTTCCAATTATTCGTTCATTGGGGACCTAGTGTGTCGGAGTCTGGCGTCCCATCTCATAAACATAATCTCGCCAGTCTGATCATTTGCTCAGCGGTCGGAGGGGGCTAATATCTTCTCTGCCTACCGCCTACTGCTTGTATTATGCAAAGAAAATAATTAATATAGCCTAAAACCATACCCGACGTGTCAAACTTCAGGGATAAGCAGTAATCAAAACGCTCCGCTCAGTCCCAAGCCTTCAGTGTGACATATCCTGGTCAAAAGATTATGCGCACAAAAGAGTCCTTCTCAATCGACAGGTCATAATGGATTCCAACACTCCAAAATTAATCAAGAAATAACATTTAATTCATTCGTCAGGTAAAGTTATATCAGCCAATTACATAATTAAACAATGTGAAATTCAATTCAGTTTCAATTTAAAAGAATGTATAACTTTGATGAATCAAGAAGTAATGCCAAGCCAATTACATAATTTAAGAAATGAGAATTACATTCAATTCCAATTTAAAACTGAAAACTTTTGTGAATTCAGTTTCTCGGAAAGGATTAAATTTCTTTAAACCTTACAATACAAAACTCTAACAAATCAACACATAATACACACACAGACACGTTGGGTTTACATGTTTTATGGGGTCATTCCATATGCATAATTGTTTTTATACTGTACAAACTGTATGTGGTATTGTCCTACACTGACCCTTCACCTAAACCTACCCCCCCTAACAGGAAAGTATGCGCATGTTTAGATTTTCATAAAAACTTCAATCTGTGTGAATTTTCTCATGGGGACCTAACAAATGTCCCCACAAGGTCAAAATTTACTGGTATTCCTATTTTGTGGGGTCAATTGGTCCCCCTAAGGTGATAAATACCAGGTGCAGACACTCTTTTAAAGAACATGATTATAAAAATATTCAAATTATATTTGACAGCATTGTAAAAAAACATGTTACTAAAACCATTAAATATCTTACTGACACCAAATTTTTGAACGTTAGTGTGCATTTAAAAAATTA
>JAUMHI010000671.1:0-10162 GCA_032359435.1 Enteromius unitaeniatus | reverse complement strand
GTAATGAATCTAAAATATATGAAAGTCTAATGTTTATCAGTACATTACAGAAAATAATGAGCTTTATCACAATATGCTAATTTTTTGAGCCTGTCAATGCTCCGATTTAGTTCAAATTCTCAGTTTGTTTTAGCTAATAGGCCACCTCTTGAACTCATCAGATCTACACTACATGCTAGTCCAAACCCTTGAAGAATATCGTTTGCACGGTACTGGGAATGAAGATTATTTGAAAAACAAGATCTTTTCTTTGTATGGATGTTTTTTATGTTGGATTTAGGTGTTTGTATGTAATAATAGCATGCTAGTTGTATTTGAGTTAAATTAGCTTCTCAATCATATATTTCCTGTGTTGCTGGTGAGTTTTTTTAACCTGTTTGTTTATAAGAAAATCATCCATTTGCTTCACTGCCTGCTTTGACTGGTCAGCCATGTGTAATTCAAAATCAAAGTATCAGGGGATAATGCAAATGAGTTTTCTAAACCTCAGAGTATTACTGATACTCAAATTGTGTAACTCATGGAGTTCGAGAAGAGATTATACTGCGTTTTCATTTGGTTTAAAGATATGAAGTAACTGTGATTTAGATCTGGTGATATTCTAACACACTGATGTTGGTTACAGAACTTCTGATTTTATTTATATATATATTGTCATGTGATTTATGTTGGGTTTTAAAATACACCTAAGGTTTTAAAGCCGTGTTCAGTTTTTCAACAGTATTAGCTTGTTAGATATCATGTACAGTTTTTAGCCAGTGTGTGTTTGGTGGCTGATGGGATATTGTTCCTGCAGGCACTCTGTAAGTGTTAGCTAGAAGTGTGATTGTCTTGGAAATGGAAAATGTCTCTTGACACCCTTTGAATGTTATTTTCTATGTAAAACATGTAAAATATGTGTAAAAATCACACACAGCCTTCCCTGTCTCTCAGAAGAGAAGTATTTGCCATCATGAGGACTGATTTGATCTTTGTGCTGATATCAGGTGAGTTTCATTGGTCTTGAAAAATTTCCCACATTTTTAAAACTGCAGCTTACATACATAAATGATGTTGAGGAAATTAATTGGTGGGTATTGCCTTTGAGTCCTCTTGACATTCTTGGTCACATGAAAAAAAATTACATTAAATTCTTAAAAGTTGTTGTTTTAAGAATGTTTTAATGGTCAAACTTTTATTTTGTCTGAATGCTGTTGTGATTCTGTAAGCTGTCTGCAGAAATGTTGTAAATTAAGTGAGAAACTGAGAACACCAACTCACAAGCTGTTCGCTCTAACACGTCTTCTCAAAATTACACTTGAAGCCATCTTTCTCACACTAGTAAACTCAAGTGTACTACAATTGTGGTGACTAAATACATTTTAAATAAAGAAAATAGTTTGCTTTTTGTTAATATTCATGGTGTCCTAAAATAACACAGTTGATGTTAGGTTTATCTAAAGAAGTACTTTTAAGGAAAAAATTATTACATAAAACATAGAATTTTTAGTTCACTTTCAAATGAAAATTTCCTGATCATTTACTCACCCCATGTGAGTGAACTTGAGTGGTCTCCAAATGGTTGAAGGTCAAACTACAGTTTCAGTTCAGCTCCAATGATACAAGGCAAGCATTTATGTTTATAAACATATAGAAGTTTTGTATTTTTTAATGGCCAATCATCATCTGGTATCATTTATAGCCCTTTGAAGCTGCACTGAAACTTGTAATTTTGACCTTATACCATTTAGGGAACCATTTATAGTTCACTTAACCATGGAATGTATTCATAAAAACTTCATTTGGACTAAAGAAAGAAATACATTAACATCTGGTACGACATGAGGTTAAGAAATAATCAGGAAAAATTTAATTTGAAAGTAAATGAATCATTTGAGTACATGGAAGTGTACTGTTTTTCATCTGGCATGGTTCAATTTTGCTACTTTTAACACAATACATTTTGACATTTTAACATTATAAATGACATGCCATAAATGGACTATTGTGTCTCTCCACAGCTCTGAGCTCTGGTGTGAACTCTTATGTGTTTTACTTGGTGTCTGAGAAAATGAACTGGACCGAAGCTCAGAGCTACTGCAGAGAGCATCACACCGATCTCGCCACCTTAAACAACCAGACGGACATCGACGAGGTGTTAGAATCTCTACCCAGTGGTTTTAGCAGTTTAATGTGGATTGGACTCTATCGGACAGATGAGTATATTCCCTGGGTCTGGGACTGGTCTGATGGGAGAAGATCCTTCTTCATACCATGGGATTCTTCACAACCAAACAATATTGGTGGCCACCAGTACTGTGTGTGCATGTCTATTAAAGGATTCTGGAGCGATTATTGGTGTACAGATAAATTGCCATTTATTTGCTACACTGGTGAGTTGTAAGGTGCAGCTACAGTACAGTACAAGACAAACCATTTCTTTTTGTAATTTCAGTGTAATTTATCCACTCAGCGGAGTTGAAAATGAGTCATGCTACTTTTCACGGTTGAGACAGTCTCTTACATGTTTATATTTTACTTCAGAAAAATCTGAAGAAACAAATCTTACATGCTGCTGTGTGGAGATTCTTGGCCTGTGGGATCCAGTCCTTTGCATTCAGTGGAGTGATTGCCCTGGTTGGTGCATGGATAAGTGCCTCCATCCTTCCCTGGGCTACCAGCTTGCAGTTTACACAGTCATTAAGAGTATCTTAAGAGATGTTTTTCCGACTGTGATTCTGTAGTAGTTTCCTTACCTCTGTCATGATTGATTTCTCACGTGTCTGGGCCATAAGGAGGCTGAGACAGTGTTCTCAATTGGCTTGTGCCAACGTTGTGAGCTCATGTCCATGGCTACGCTAAGGTCATGGCTCTCATTTATAATGAGACTACTCACCCCAGTTTGTCAGGTGGCAAAGACTCTGTCTGTGCTGGTTAGAAGCTAGAGAGACTTGAGGATCACGGTCAGGAATGTTCCGCTGGGCCAGTCCCCACGGACGTCCGATACCTCCTGGCGTAGTCCCGTGGAGGACCCAGTCTCTGTTTTAGGGCCCCCGACGAGGGCAATATGTCTTTCGCTGCATCAGAGAAGGGGCTATCTTCTTCTTCAACAAAGAATGACACTGAGCAGTCAGAGTCTGAAGTCAGAGTTAACGGCCTTTTAGGCCACCAAAGGCATTGGGCTGGAAGTGAATTCCCCACCTTGTCCCTAGCACTCAAGGCTGGATGATTAGTTTCTGGTCTGCGCCGCAGTGCCTTTCTTCCCGGAGGTTTATAAAGAGCTTCCTAAAATTTGGAAGGCTCCGTACACAACCAGCCACATTTGAGCTCTTCCCTCCTTACTACCCTTGATGGTGGGGCAACATCCCCCATCATCCTTGGCATCACCTGATCATCAGGTTCCTGAGAGGTGCAAGAAGACTAAATCCTAGGCTGCACCTCATCCCTTCTTGGGATCTACCTATGGTGCTTTTTGGACTTTGGAGAGATCCCCTTGAGCCACTTGATTCAGTCCAGCTGAAATATCTGTCTGTTACAGCTCCACTCCTGATTACGCTCACTTCCAACAAGAGGATAGGGTACCTGCGTACTTTCTCGGTCAATGAATCATCGTTATCTTGATGATCATGACCCGGTCATCTGCCCAACCCTCCCATCACTCTCCTCTGAGATCGGGTGCCACATCTCTGTTCCCTCCTTCAGGAAACGAGGGTTACACAAGTTACAGAGATATTTAACACATTAAAAAGAGTTAAAAAAAGAGTTTTTATAGTTTTATGCAGGGCTTATTACGCCTTTTGAAACAATTTTTTAAATGAATAAATTTGATTTGACTCATGAAATTTTAAAAACATTCACTGCTCAACAAAATAAAGAGAACACTAAAATAACACATCCTAGATCTGAATGAATGAAATATCCTTTGTTCTTTACATAGTTGAATGTGCTGACAACAAAATCACAAAAAAAAAACAATGGAAATCAAATCTATTAATTCATGGAGTCACACTTAAAATTGAAGTGGAAAAACACACCACAGGCTGATCCAACTTTGATGTAATGTCCTTAAAACAAGTCAAAATGAGGCTCAGTAGTGTGTGTGGCCTCCACATGACTGTATGACCTCCCTATGCTCCTGATGAGGTGGACGATCTCGGTACCTAATGGCAGTCAGGCTACCTCTGGCGAGCACATGGAGGACTGTGCAGCCCTCCAAAGAAATGCCACCCCACACCATTACTGACCCACTGCCAAACCGGTCGTGCTGGAGGATGTTGCAGGCAGCAGAAGGTTCTCCACGGCATCTCCAGACTCTGTCACGTCTGTCACATGTGTTCAGTGTGAACCTGCTGTCATCTGTGAAGAGCACAGAGCTCCAGTGGAGAATTGACTTGGTGTTCTCTTGCAAACGGCAAACATCCTGCACCTGTGGACGTCGGGCCCTCATACCACCCTCATGGAGTCTGTTTCTGACCGTTTGAGCAGACGCATGCACAGGGCTCTGGCAGTGCTCCTCCTGTTCCTCCTTGCTCAAAGGTGGAGGTAGCGGTCCTGCTGCTGGGTTGTCCTCCTACGGTCCTCCGTTGTTATTTTGTTTGAGCAGTGTATATATTTTTTAATAAAATCAATACAAATGGTAACTAATAGGGGTGTGACAGTATTAGCACTATACATTTTCATCACAGGGTTTTTGGTTCGGTATTCATGTTCATTGTAAAACCAAATGTATTTATTCATGATAATGAAGTATTGCATCAAATTTAGATAATGTTAAAATTGTAATTCAAGTGGATGAACCGTTTCTATGCCATTCAAAAAAACATACATCAGTGGAGTGTATTTATTTGAGGATTTAACTATGCCACAATATGCATGTGATGGTTGTTGAATATATATACTTTTTTTAAGTTGTCACTTATATTAAATGTATGTTGATATTGGCCTGAGAGCTTTATTATGTGTGTCTCTTACAGAGAAAAAGAGACAGATGGTGAGACTGGAGGTAAAATCAAGCCAAAATGTGAATGATCCTTCAGTGAAGACTAACATTTTGACAAAGGTGAGTGTAATATGCTGTAAATGAAATGTATAACAATGATGACTAACTAGCTTGACGATTATTCAGTAATAAATGTCTGTTTCTGTTCTTCAGGTAGAGCAAATACTGAGGGAAAATGGTCTGACGGATACTAAGCTTTCGTGGATGAAGTTTTCTGGTGAAAATGTCTTTCACAAGATGTGGTATCAGAAGAGTAAGGCTTCTAATGCACACTGCCTGAAAACCATGACCTGACCGTCTCAGAGCATTTGTTGGGTAATTGTAGATGCTCTCAGAAGATGTGCGTCATGGGTAGATGGAGCTGTATGAGCACTTCTGTTAAGCTATTGCATTTAATGCAAAAATACAATTATTTGGAGATTTTGTTTAAAATATCTAATTTAAAATGCAAATATTATGCTGACTGTCCTTTGAGCCACATTTGAAACACTTAGTTTGCATGGTTAGAGTTGGTTCTTAGATGCTGCAGGTGTGTAAATTTCCAAGCTGAAATAAAAAAATAAATGTAAACTAGAAAGCAAGATGACAATAAATACTACAATAAAACGCTACAAAAAGCAAACAGGTTCTTGTTATAGATTTGTAAGAACTACATGAGGGCTCAGATTGACATGACATTTGTACATTTTCTGGTTAACCTCTGTGCCAACCCTCCACTCTTTTTAACGTTTTTTTATATTATTATTTATTTTAAATGCATTTGGTTATGGTTATAACCTCGGTTCTCTAAGGGAGGTAAGAAACGACGCTGTCGTGGCCATCCACGAAGGCCTAACCCTTTCTCTTTCAGTCAGCCGAGCTTACTCATTGCTCCTGTACAAAGGCACATTTGTAACGTGTGATGGAAATCGTCATCTGGTTGGACTTCAGGGAATGACTTGATTTCCCTCTCGAAAGCGACCAGTTCCTCCAGGCCTCATTCGCTCATAAATGAGCAGGTCAGACCAACTCTTTAATTACGAACACTATTCGGGGAACAGACACAGTCTTTATACACTGGACAGTGCAAGTACTATCGTCTAAGCGTTCAGAACATAAGCCATCATAGCAATCATTTGAGAATGTACTCGTAGCGTCCGGGAGATGCTGTCCGACAGCAGTTCAGCTCCGACTCTGCTGGGGTGCAGGCCGTCAGCACGGAAAAGCCTAGGACGCTCCCAGAAAATATAGTAAGATCAATTCAATGCGATTTAGAAAAAAAATATATATGTATATATTTGAGCAAGTACAAAATCGCCCAGTGTTCAAAACTATTGCCTTAGTTTAGCCCAATTCTCAACAGATAGCTTACTGTAATGTTTTATAACTTGAATGATAAAAGTGTGTTTTTGCTGGAAATATGAGCATGACACTGCTTCATCACGTCATGCCTGTAAACATTAAGAAGCTGTCCCAGCTATTAGGCTGTGAAGAGGATCATTCATAGCCTTTTCTTACAACTAAATTCTTTAATTTAATGTCAAAACGTTTTGATGGCCCATTGTAATCCAGAAATGCTTGATAATATGGTGGAAACAAGCTTCCTCGGAGTAGCCCTGCTAATATTAATTTTAGCTAAAATAAATACATTTTCCTCCCTGCCTCTACATTCGTTCTCCATCTCTCACGCTCACTCTGCAGGTATCTCTCCCTTCTTTCAGGATCAGCTTTAAGGCTTCCTGATACTTCCTTTGCCTTCCTGCTGCTGCTGTTGGTGCCGTCTTACTCGCATTCTTAACACAGAACATAAACACATTCAGCATGCACGCAGTATAAGAATGACTGAATATAATAATAATTAATTTAAATAATTGAATAATTTAACAACCAAAGTATTAAAATCTCAACCCCGTTACAATCAAAAACATAACGGGGTTGAGTGTGATGGGGTTGAGATTTTTGCACAAAATGGCCACTGCTTAATGTAGTGAATACCAGACAGAGAGCACATGGCATGCATGAAATTCAAAATCACCATATATTCATGAAATAACAAACAACTTTTTCATAAGTAATAGTTTTCAATCTTTTTTTCATGTTATGGTGTTGAGTTATTGAGTTTGATGACCACAATATCACAAGATAAATGACTAAAATAAAGGAAAAAATGGGAGCAACTAGCCTGTCTCTGTGGTGCTGTCCAAAAGACTTCAGTGATGTCACTTCCTGATGTGTATGGAATTCTGGATCACACCATGGTATTTATGGGGGTGGGATCATTCGTGTAACGGGGTTGAGGGGTTACTCAGGGACAGAAATACTTGTGATTTTAATAAATAATTAACAATTACATTTGAAAAAAAGCACAAATAGATGTTTAGGTTGATATAAAAATGTATTGACTTTTTTAAAAATAGTTTTATTTGGTATTTTCAAAGTAAACGTTCATCAAGGCCATGAGGGACATGAAAAATAGGCGGTGTCCAATGAAAAAACTATTATTTCTCATAAAATCATAAAAATTAGTTATACTGTATTAAAGGGTGCATTTCCAAATATATGTAAAGCTGTTTAAATATAAAGTTTGGTGACCCAATAGAGGAAATACTCCCTAAGAGGTGAGAGGGACTCAAATTGTGCCATTTTCATGGAATGACTCCTTAAATCTTAACATAATGGGGTGTAGATGTAGGCTGTGTTGTATATTTGTACGTTGTTTTATTAAGTCACCTCTGACTTTGTATTTCAGAGCTTTTAGTAAAATAGCAACAAAAAACAAAGTGGTTCATTATACATGTATTACAAAATACAATGCTCATTATATAGATCTGCAGTCCTGGAATTAGAGTAAACAGGTCAAATAAAACAAAACAACTTTAATTAAAGTACAAATGGACACATCCATAGATTTACACATACAGTACAACAGAAAAATAAAGAAGAATTTGATACATGATAGCAGGAGTTTGCTATAAAAGGTGAAGTGTTGGCACTAGTCTGCAGACCCCCCAGTATTTACATGTATTTAAATTGCTACACTGTGTCTACACCGAACCCTGCAACAACAGCTAAAGTCTGTCTACACTGAACTGTTGAAAACCATTTGAAACCTATTCATAGATGAACACATCGTAAGTAGAATGCAGCATTAGTTTTCTGTGGGGATTTGTCACGCTGTGTATACGCCAGCAGACAGTGAAGAGGTTCTATTGTGTTTTGTTGTGCCGCTCTCGTTCAGTGTTCACACAGTGTTACTACAAACCTACAAGTGAGACTAAACTCGTTTCAACTGGGGCAGGGTTTTAAATGAATTAAAAAAGATCCTCAGAGAGCGCCTAGGACCTGAGGGGCGGAGTCAGCGGAGCTCGTACTCAGAACAGAGTGATTTCTAAAGAGCTGTTTTAGACGGGAAAATTAGTGCTTTTTATCTTTGAGAAATTTTAAAACTAAGTATATTACAGACTTTCCATTAAGACCCTAAAGAATCATATTAGCTTGTGGAAAATTGCCTTTGTATGGCCCCCTTTAATAAACTTTAATATATTGTAAGGTCCAGCCCTGGCCCAAACAATGCAGTCTAGAGACCTGGTCGAAGGTTTAATTCACGTTCTGTCTTTTACTTGCGCTTTTTAATTTATCAAAATTTAGTTTCCAGGTCCAGTCCTCGATACATTTTTCATGTTCAAAAATAACAATTTAAGTTCTGTGTGTTTAAAATAATTGAAAGTCCTGTTGCTGAATTCATGTCTCTGACCCACAGCTGAACAATCTCGGAGCTCGTGAGGGCATGGGTGCCGCCTCCGCTCTGCTCCGTTGCCAGATCTAGTTATTTTAAGCGTCACCAGAATTGTTTTAACACTTAATGTGACAGCCTTAATGTGGTGAGATGATGGTTAGGATTAGCAATTATGTATTCTATTTGCAAAATACAAGATTTGAACTTAATTTAGGGAATTACTTCAGCTTGTTTTTGTAACATTGTCTGGCAACACTGTCGCCTGCATGTAAACTGACAGACAGACGCAATGATCATCACAATATTATGTGTACTTTGTTAATGCTATCAAAACAAGAGCATAATAGCCCTCCTCCATAACAGATCTGCAGAACAACAGTAATAAAAACACTGACATTAAGTTTAGTCGTTTACAAAGTCATGCCAAAAAAATCTGAAGCATTAGTTAAACATACATATAGCACATAAGATCCTATTTATCATTCATATACCAATTCATCAATAAAAATTACTGCAGCAAATATCAGAATATACTAAAAACTACTATTTATTATAAATCAGGTAAAGTTGTATCATACCAATTACATAATCAGTTAGAAGCCAATTCAGAATTAAATTCATATAAAAAAAAATAAAAAACATTGACTTATCAAAGATGAATCTAAGAGTAAAAGCCAAATGCCTGACTTACTGTATAGTACATAGAGCAGGGTGTAAGAGTACACACCGCGGGCTACAGAATCGTGCCAGTAATGCTTTGTCACTTCATTTTTATATGTTATAAAAATATTTTATATCGCAAAAAATGTTTTGGCCTTGAGCTGCTTTCATATGTAATTTTACCTTCGGCACAGATTATATGTACAATAGTAGCCTGTTCTTCATCAGCTCAAACAAAAAAGAAAACAGGAAATTGTATAGGCCTATAAAAATATTTATAATAAGTTTAATAAGTTCACATTTTTTTGTACTTTTATGATATATGAATATGATATTAATAAGCAGGTGCAGTTCTATTTTTTTTTTTTTTCCTTTTTTTTTGTTAGTATTTCAGTTATTTTATTTCTCCTAACCGAAGGTCTTTATTATTAACTGACAGGGTAGTGTCAAATTACAATGAAATTACATTAGAATTGATATGTAGCTGTGACCCACTTAAAATAGCTACATTTGTTTCCAGGTATTTATTTATTTTACACAAGCAAAAACGATTCACATCACATCTTGTGCAGACAGACAAAAACAAAGCTATATATAAAAGAAATAGCCTCATATTCCAAATATATTTTCGAACGAAGTAATAAATTAACTGAACGAAAGAAAGAACCTGCACCAAGTAGCAGCTTCTTCAGAATTTCAGTTTTTGTTTCCCTTATTTACAAAACACAGCTTTTTTTATTGTAAATGTACACAAATAAAAGAAATATTTATTATAGTTTTGAATAATGTCTTATTGTTGAAGGAGTATT
>JAUMHI010000670.1:0-10167 GCA_032359435.1 Enteromius unitaeniatus | reverse complement strand
AGCAGCACCACCAGAGGCGAGGTTACCAGCAAAGTACCTCCAAAACTGGGTGTGCTTGTCAACACCATCCAGAAAAAATGTCTTATACTTATCCTTGAAAGCAAAGTTGAGAGCTTGTGTTAGGAAGTACCTAATGACATTGGTCAAGTTGCCTCTCCAGAAGGACAAAAAGCCCTGCTCCTTAGGAATACGTACTATACAGTCTACAATACCTTTGTATTGTTTTTCTACTGTAATTTGCTTGCTGGCATGCTGGATCTGCAAGAAAAGAGAATACGTTTTTATTAAAACTATCACTCAATCAATTTAAATATCACTACATTGTTTAACCAATTAAAATTTGTTGCATGACCTTTGGGTCACCAGTTACAAGACACCATGTTTTAATATACCTCTTCAAAACATTTATTGGTCTGCTTTTCAAAAGAGTTAAATGCTTAAATCTGCTACTGTTATCAGCATTAGTATACAAATGTAATTAAAGCCAACACATATAAACTTTAGGCAAAAACAGTAGCATTGGTGGTCTTGGATGCAACCCTTCATGGGCTTATTAGGTCTGCCCTGCAAATAGTTTTTTTTTGCCAGGACCTTGATTAAAACTATGGGCAGTTGGTTCAAGTTAATCACTAACCAGAATAAAAAACATCAAAGATAATTACATTCGCATTACAAGTGTCATACATTTCTAGAAACCTTCAATTCCTCAGCTTTAGACAACTATAATCCAATATAACTACTGTGAAACACTACATTTGTACATTTAACAGACAGTTTAATTGAGCTTATGCATGTAACGTTGAGCATTTATTGCCTACAAAGTTCATTTAAACAGTGCAAGCCAAAAATGTCTGGAATAAATCACAACAAAACTACTTCAGATCTTCCACCTTCTTTAATCCACCTTCCTCCTTCAAGGGCCAGATGATCATAGAAGGTTAAATTACTTCCTTGAAGAAACCATCTGACAATGTCTTGATGTAGAGCATTTCATGCATAAATAATGTTAAGTCATAATAAGACCATATCTGGTTAAGCTGCACATTTTCATTTGGAACAAAGTGTTCTTGCACTGCTAATTTAAGCATGAAAAAACACTGCTCAACCTTTGCAATGGGTTGTTCTAGATTATGATATTTTAATACACATTCAACTAAAAGAAAAGTAAAAGAAAAGTTTCAATGAAAAGCCTTGAAAAGAACACAATTAGAAGATCATTAATTAGAAAATAAATAAATTGACAACATAAATGAGCTATTTGCTTTCCAGGCTAATGGTAGATTATTTTCAGAACCTTTAGCCTTGGATATTGTTACTTAAATCTAAATCTAACCTTACAAATGACCTTACACTAATGGAAACGGCGAGTCGACAAAAAATCGTGTTGATTATAATCTATTTTGCTGTGTGATGATGCCGTCAGTATGCAGTGTGTGGGTTGGGGGTAGTCTCATATG
Source organism: Enteromius unitaeniatus (assembly GCA_032359435.1). Taxonomy (NCBI): domain Eukaryota; kingdom Metazoa; phylum Chordata; class Actinopteri; order Cypriniformes; family Cyprinidae; genus Enteromius; species Enteromius unitaeniatus. The sequence continues at coordinate 8,710 of JAUMHI010000670.1, read as the reverse complement.
TACTTGCATAAATATATTTTGTACATATTATAATATGGAGATCAATTTCTATACCTTTAACTTAAAGCTCTTCAACTTAACATAAGATGCTGACTGAGTTAAGATTAACAACAACCTTGCATGGGTGTGAAAAAGATGCTTCTCTATAGCAACAATGGCCTCTGGTTCCTTTTTTTATTTAATAATCATCATTGCTCCAACTAATTGTATTATTATATATTATATTATTATAAGTTTCAGCATCAATGATCTAACAACACATGCAATATCAACCAAGAAGGACGTTTAAAAAAAATATTCATGCCTATAATGTAATGTTACAAGTGCGAAAGAATATCCTAATCTATACAAGTTTGATTAGCGTACCTGTAGGAGCAGCTTGACTCTTTCTATAGGCGCAACCACAGTCTCCGAGATCGCAGCGGCGATTCCACCGGCCATAAAGTCCTGTGCAAAGGAAATAGCTTTTTCACTCATCGTTGCGGGATGCTGCTGGCTGATGACTAAATTTATAGATGTTCAGTGAATTAAGGCCCTGATCGCGATATACAATGAGATGTCAGTTCTTTTGTTACTGGCTCATCTGTGCTTTAAAGAAGAGGAAACCCGAGCTCTGTTCGGGAATATTTGGTGTCCGTGATAGACTATTCGGTTGCAGCTGCCTTCCTGGAAAAACCAGTTAGACGAGCTAGTCATCCAGCATCATAGATCTCCTGGGTAATCGGGTGCTCGAGCACCCACGGGAATAGCCAACCAAAGAAAAACATGAGATAGCCTTCATTGAATTTAACCAATAAAAGTTAGTAAGATGCCTCTATGATTGGTGGATCCAACCTGATCTCACGGCAATTCGTGCATATTTTACAAGGTGGCTTATTCGTACGAATTTCTACGACCTCACATACGATTTATTCTAAATCGTATGTATTTTACGAGATGCCAATTCGTATGAATTTGTAAGAATGACCTAAACATAGCCCCGCCCCTAAACCTACCCATCACGTGATTTTAGACAAATCACACAAAAACGTACGAATTAGTACGAATTGGCAAAAATTTAGCACGAATATGTACGAATGCTCGTGGGACTGTGTTGGTAGATCTTAGAAAGGCCTGGCCAAGTTCCCTCTATATGCGCCTGCGTCCACACTCTTCTTTGAGACAGAAGAAATAATATGCTTCACACAGAGCCAAAAATAAGTTGGGAAAACCATCTGATTGAATTGTAGAAAAAAGTCTCTGGAAAACCGCAACAGAGTTAAAATTTTGCCCCATGTTTTTATTTTCAAACCCATAAAAGATTTGTCAAAAATTTCAACCATATCTCAGGGCAATTCGTACACATATCTGTATATGACCTCACTCCTTTTGTCTAAATATTTCACCTTACTTAGATATAGTTAGTAAGCTGTACTTACCAAGTTACAGCAACGTTTAAGGCAAAAAAAACAATTTACCCAGCAACGTTTTCACAACGTTCTATTTTGGTTGCAATTAGGTAATGTTGTAGTACAACGTTTTCACAACGTTGTATTTTAGTTGCAATTAGGTAATGTTGTAGTACAACGTTTAAAAACGTTTTATAAACGTTTTTTTTTTAAATTGAAAATAAAACGTTTTAAAAACGTTGTAAAAATACAACGTAAAATTTAGTAAATTGGTACATTTTTTAGGTAGTCAAAAAAACGTAAATATCACATTTGTTTACTACGAAAATGAAACCAGACCAAACTGCAACTTGTGGGAGACGTTTTATTCAGGTGTTAAAATAACGTGATCTGCATGTTGGGAAAAAAACGTTTTAAAAACGTCATGAAAGTTTGCAACTTTGCAAAAACATTCCATTTGTGTAAAAATATAAATAAAATAATAGTGATATTTTACCAAACAACTTTTAGGAGACTTTTATTAAGGTTAAAATAATGTAATCTGCACGTTGGAAAAAAACTTACCCAAAATACCACTGCAAATTGTAAAAATATCAGTAAAATAATAATGATATATTAACCAATTCAGTGACTGGGAAACGGATAGCAGTAGGCAGAATCATAGAGAATCTATTGTTATTTCTCTATATGGCTTTGGCATTAGGCTAATATAGCCAGCCTATTAAAAGGACTTAAAAGTAATATGTAAATGCTTATTTTCAGTTGTCTCTGCTCATTCAATCGGCATATTCAAATCTAATAATAGGCTACTTATTGATATTGTTGTTTCAAATAGTCATAAGGAGCTAACAGCTTAATGTAAACCATGATCACCACTTAATTTCCAGCGATTATCGTTGATTTGTTTGCACAGATACTAATTAAACTGAACTGAGCTGGACAATGACATCTCTGAATTATAATAAAATTACAATGAAAGAGGTTTTGTTTTCGATTTCTTTTTTTTTTTGTTAAGTGGTCATTTAAAGCTTTTTTAATTTATGTCTTTTTTCGCTGAGTTTTGGTTTTTGTGTTTTTTTTGTTGTTGTTTTTTGCGTGGACACAAATAAAAGTAGACCCTTAACAGTTCTGAATGAGGTATTACTCTTACCTTTTTTATCAGAAAAAAATACGCCGTCTGCCACTTTTGTTTCCACTGGAAAAAATGCAAGTGGTTGCACTAGTTCCTCCGTGTGCAAAGAGCCTGCTTTAGATTCTCCTCACAAAGTGAATATACCATCATACCATCGCACATGTTATTACAGCGCAGGTTTACCATTTAAACAGTGTTAGATGCTTGACATGTTTTCTTTTATTTTAGGCAAGTTGTGATGATTTGAAAAGGTTAAATTGATATAAAAAACCAATAGTTACTTTTAAACAAACAAAAACTTATATTTAATGAACAAAAATGCTCCAAGCGTTTTTCTAAATTAACTTAATAAAAAAAAAACGAAACTAAATATTATTATTTTGCCATTACACAAAACTCTGAACTATTTTAATAGCTGAAACAGTATGAGCTGTTTTGGTAGAAGGACCACTGTCCAGTGGCGAAATCATTTCCACTGTTGGGCCAGTAGCCTCGCTACATTCCTGTAAAACCTTCCCTAAATACGCCTTCACTTGACCACGTCACACATACAAGGTTACCCCAGCGAGAGCGAGGTGAATTAAATAAATCGCTTTGCACATATATATAAGAAGCTGTCCTTTAGTAGGCTATTAATTTACAAACTTGGACGCCACATGGATAATAAGTGACCACGAACAGAAAATAGAGCTCACTTGCTGCATTTTTTATACATTAATGTCATGTCTTGCTGTTTTTTGAACAATTCAAATTGTGAATTGTGAATTGGGAAAAAGTGTGTGTTGTAACGCAAGCGTTACTGAACATGTACCGAGTAAAATATTACTGAAACTTGATTAGCAATGCCTTACACCACTGCATTACAGAAAAACGTTGTTTATTACTGTAATATATTACTTTTGTAACGCGTTACTCTAGGGTTACCATACGTGCTGTCCTGGCCAGGATTTCTATAAGTATATAGGTTTTGGCTTGGTTTGCGTGTGCAGACCGATCGGTATGACATCACTTCCTTATGTTTCCAAAACACACTTGATGTGCAAATCAAAACAATATGGAAATCATGACCAGGACGCGTCCAGGGAAAATGGCACGTATGGTCACCCTACGTTACTCCCAACACTGTTCACGCACTGTGAGCTAACATGTACTAAAAATGAATTATATATATATAAATTACAGCTATTATGAATGTGGTAATTTACTTACAGTTGTATCACCCATGCCAACACCAACAAAAAGTCCACTGTCCAGGACTGCTGCTATGGTTTCTGGGCCTCCTGTATTGACTAGAGACACCCTCTGTAGAAATCACATTCCACTATTATGGTAGTGTCACCAATGGTGCCTCTGTAGCCCTCTCTGATCACCAGCAGTGGGAACCTTCACCGGATTATTAGTTCCTACCCGGACCCTTTTGCCCCATGTACCTCGGCTGATTCACGCCAGGTGTTGCTTGTTTACTCACCTTTATGGGGTGCAGTTTTAGACAGTCTCATCACAAAGTCTTATCGTACTATGGAGGTATTACTGATCGTATTTCCCCGTGTTTTTTTTCCTGTGTATGGCCCTGGACTGTTTATCTCGACTGTGATTCTTGTTGCCAGCCTTTGTGACTTTTGTTTGATTTCGGATTATTCTCTCGGACTGCCTATTACAAACCTGTTCAACCTGTAGATGACGATTCCCACCTGTTACTACAATTGAATAAAGCTTTGCACATGGATCCGAACGTCTCTGAGCGTTTGTTACGGAAGACTTCGCCACAACAGCGGCTGTTCTTAGCATAGTGACCCAAGTCTCCCGGCAGGCTTCCATGCTCGCAGCCCACAACCATCAATTGGATAAACTCACAGCCATGACGGAGGACCTCATCCACTCCATGCAGGCCCTTACCGCGGCCATGAATCAACCCAGTCCCCATCTGGAGCCAGCCGCAGTGGCCGCCATTACTCCATCGGTCGCGCCTCCCGCTGCATCGACCTCCTGCGGGGAGCTACACCACCCAGGGGCCATGTTTACCCTCTATCTCAGCCTGAAACCGAGAGCATGAGACAATACATTGAGCAGGAACTAGCAAAGGGATTTATATGACCATCTACCTCTCCTGCCTCTGCTGGATTCTTTTTTGTGAAGAAAAAGGATGGTTCCCTTCGACCATGCACTGATTACCGAGCCCTCAATGAGAGAACTGTCAAGTACAGATACCCACTCCCACTCGTCCCCTCTGCCCCGGAACAGCTTCGCTAGGAGTGTCTACAATCTCATCCGCTTCTGGGACGGACGAAGAGTGGAAAACAGCCTTCTCAACTACTACTGGCCATTACGAATAACTGGTTATGCCCTTCGGACTTTCAAATAGTCCTTCCGTCTCCAATGACATCTTCTGAGACATGCTTAACAAATTTCTCATTGTGTACATTGACGACATCCTTATCTATTCTGAAAATGATCCAACACAAGTTCTACGCCAAAGTTCCCAAGTGTGAGTTCCACCTAACTACTTTATAATTTCTTGGATACATTATCAGCTCCGAGGGTGTTATCATGGACGACAGCAAGGTTACCGCCGTAGTGAACTGGCCCAGACCCCAAGCTGTCAAAGACCTTCAGCGATTCCTGGGCTTCACTAATTTCTATCAGAGATTCATCCGGGGTTTCAACCAAGTCGTTGTTCCTCTAACATGCCTCACTTGCAAGGGCTTCACACAGTTCCCGTGGACACCAGAGTGTGAACTAGTCTTCTCCCAGTTCAACTTCAGCATCACCTACCGTCCCGGGTCCAAGAATGGAAAGGCCGATGCCTATAACGTCAGTTCGACCACCTTGTTCAGGAGAGAGAACTTGCACCTGTCATTCCTCCTTCCATCATACTTCCACCCAGTACAATGGGACATCATGTCGGAAATCACAGAAGCACAAGTCAATGATCCCTCACCTCCAGACTGTCCACTGGAGTGTACATACGTCCCAGTGGCCCTTCGCTCTCGCCTACTACATCCTGTCCATGACAACCCCAGCGCGGGTCATCCGGGCATCCAGGCTACCGTGGAGCTACTCAATAGAGAACTGTGTAACACGCAACATGACAAAAACCTCTCACCACTGGGCTGTTACAGCCGTTACCCATACCACAAAGACCCTGGTCCCATATTGCAATCAACCTTGTAACTGATCTGATAGGTAACACTCATCCCGATGCCCAAGTTACCTACCGCCTGGGAGACAGCACTCGCACTTTTAAATCAGGTCTTTCGCTTTTATGGATTGCCCGAGGACATTGTATCTGACCGCGGGCCTCAATTCATATCCCGGGTTTGGAGGGCTCAACTGGCCTCATCTCCAGTTATCACCCTCAGTCAAATGGCCAAGTTGAGAGACTAAACCAGGAACTGACACATTTCCTCTGTGCCTATTGCCACCAGAACCAGCAAGATTGGAGTGAGTTTTTTCTTTGGGCAGAGTATGCACAGAACTCTTTACGCAAACCAGCCACCAATCAGTGCGTATTAGGCTTTCAACCGTTTCTATTCCCCTGCTCCGGGGAACTTACCCACCATCGACAACTGGCTCCAACACAGTAGACCATCTGGGAGGCGGCCCATGTACATCTACAACGAGCCATCTGCCAAGTCACGCATCAGGCCAATCACCTCCAGAGAGAGGGGCCACAGTACCAGGTTGGACAGTGAGTCTGACTTTCCTCCCGGGATCTTCGGCTCTGCCTTATATATCGTGCGAGACCTGTAAAGCAGTTGTCTGTGTCACTGTCACCCATGCTGCTTTCGTATGGTCGTCTGTTGTCTTCCGTTATCTTCTTCGCAAGCAACCGTACCTCGACCAATGAGATAACTTGTGTATAAGTGTTGCTGTCAGCTCATTGGTCACTCAGCAGGAGAGGGCCTGGGAATAAGTTTACCTTACGTTTTAATACAAAGCGTTAATATTGTTGACATTTTACAGACTACTTTTGATTCTCATGGTAATACGGGACAAAGTCCGTCCCTTTTCAGCTCAATACGGGGTGCATACTTTTGTTTCTAAATATGGGACGATTCCGTTTTTCAAGGGACGGTTGGCAACCCTAAGTGAAAACTAAATTCTACAGATTTAAGTTTATTAAAATGATATATGTAAATACTTTATATAAATATGTATTTCATGAAACAAGTTTTTTCAAATTTGAGTTAAAAAAAATACTCAATCTTACTCAATATATTTAGTTCATCTCTCAAAGGTATTTATGTCTATGAACATATCAGTGCTATCTGAATGAAAAATCCTTGTGTTATTGTTCACAAACAAGACAGTCAAAATGTTGTCATGTTGTCAATATATAACTATGTAATATATAATATATAAACTATGGTTACAATTTGGATGAAAGTTACTGTACTGAAATGCAGAAGGCTGCACTTCTCATGTATGCCATATATTCATTTCAAAAGTACAAATATACACATCTAATTTCTCTTTGTTTTCTGGACATTCATCAATCATCAGAATGTAGAACTCTTGTGTTGTCCTCTGTCTGTATATGCTTTTCAGACAGGAGATTTATGAGATGCACCCACTGTTTCTGAGAACTGGCTTATAATTGGATGATCTATAATATTTTTATTAATGAAAGTCAAGATTCACTTGCACATTTCATGGCAAATTTACGAAGTCTAATAGAACATTGTAAAAAAATATGTTTGGTAGTTTATAACAACTAGATCAACCATTTTGCATGTAATGAATCATACAATGAACGAATGAGTAGATGTTTTGAGTGGAAATACTCTTGCACAGAAAACTATATAATACATTTTGAGCATCATGATATTAGCAACTAAAAACATAGGAAACCACGGAATTCTTTTTTCTTTCCATAATCAGTTGCATGAATGTAGCAAAGCAATTGAAAATTGTTCAAAAGAATGAGAAACGTGGACAAATGACTAGATGATGTGGTGGTTTAAGTAGTTTTGAAAATTTCATTTCTGATCTGAGAAATGGATCAAAGTCACTGAGAAAAACTGTAACAGGCAATATATACACTCAACTGCACAAAAGTTGCACAAATAATGCTGCAAAAATATTATAAAACTACAACAGACAGGTGAAGGTTCAGTGGGTTGACTTTATTCAAGTCTTTGTAAAAAGGGCAATCTGGAAAAACAGCTATGATAACTGAATAACAACAGTGACCATTCATAAGTATGAAAAGAGAAACATTTTTAAAAAATACATGTCTTTTATGGAACTAGTATTGCAACACTAGTTAGGCCTCACAAGTAAAGAAGGAGTCCATTCACATAATACACAGCTGAAGTTTCTTCTTCAAATAGTGTTTAAATGACCTTCTTGAGCTCGTCATACAGAACAAGGACGAAGGCTCCACCCATGCCCCTGAGCACATTGGACCAGGCACCCTTGAAGAAGGCATTGGTTCCCTCATCACGTGCAATCTTCCTCCAGCAGTCAATAGTACCGCTATACATAATGTCAGCTAAAAAGTAAAAAAGTAAATTAATTAAAATAAAAAAAATAATTTAACATTATGATATTCAAGACTGGCTGTAACCAAACACCAAAATGGCTTATAATCTTTGGAAATAACATGGGGAAAACAAATGTGTTGGATGTTACCTCCTTTACGTCCAGACTGCATCATCATACGACGACGTACTGTATCAAAGGGATACGATGCGAGACCAGCGACGGCAGTGACTGTCTGAGCAATCATCCAGCTGACCACAATATGAGTGTTCTTTGGGTCGGGCAACATGCCTGTAAAACACAAATATTTCAGCTAAACAACAAAACGTATGCTATTGCCCGATAGAGGTTCACCATTTGGCATTATTGGCTTACTAAAGCTCCTTTTAGAACTAAATTTCAGTTGTTAAAAAGATTAAGTGTCAAGCTACAACAGTTCTGAATGATTGTCATTTTTGCAAAGAAAAAAAAATAAACAAACTAAAAATTAAATAGGTTAATGTTTAAAAGCAGTTTGTGATGGGCTTTGGTTCATCATATAACTTTCTCATCACCACCTGCATTTGGTGCTTATCAGTGTATTTAAAATTTACAAAACAGATATCAGTACTTTAATAAGTTGATATATTAACATTATATCAGTTAATGAAATTACAGTATTTAACTGTAAATTTTCCTGATTTATACATCTATATCTATATCTATA
>JAUMHI010000669.1:0-10173 GCA_032359435.1 Enteromius unitaeniatus | reverse complement strand
GTGGTTACATACTACATACAAATCTAGTTACTATGGAAGTACACAGGTATTAGGGACACTTAATATAAAGTGGGACCAGTTTTTATTAATGGTTCATCTTCATTTTCTGTTATGAGAGCATAGCATATTTACAAGATTAAAGATCAGATGAGTTAGATCTATATTTAACACTTTTGTCTTAGATTTTTTCTGTCAAGGTGGCCTGCTCCCCAGAGACGGTGTTGAGAATCATTCAGCAAAGATGAATCTAACATTTGCAAACAGCTCCTACAAAACCCTTTTTACAAATATGTATTTGTGTGAACACAAAAGCGCCTGAGGATACGTAGGAACACGCTGGAGCTCTCCACGCCAGCGCCGGAGCACAGCTCGACGTGACTCTTTTGATTACTGTGAGCGGATTCGCCCAAGTGTTTGTTCTACCAGGAAATTATGATAACAATAGTCACCGCACCAGTCCGTCCATAACATCTGCACTTCAATTTGAGTAACCATGGAAACTTAGCGGCAGGTACCGCGTGATGATTTAGGTCTCAGCGCTGAAGGCAAAGGAGTGAAAACAGCCAGCCTAGTCGAACTGACCCTGGGGAAAATGAGAAAATGTTCTCTCTTCACTGCGACTGTTTATGCCAGGATTTACCAGGGAAACTTTGTTGTTATTTATTTATTTCTTTATTTTGCAACATCAGAGCAAAAGTTTCTCAAAGCATAAGCCACAGAATGTGTAGGAGTTACATAATTTGAAGAAATCTGCATGCTGCCACCTGTTCAAACCTGCTTTAGTCCCAAAACCAACCAGGTGGCAAGTGCTTCATCTGCAAGAAACATCCGCAGTGTGTGTGTGTGTGTGTGTGTGTGTGCTGTGAGAGGATGCGTGCTGTGGATGCTGTATTCTAACGTGGAGAGGGTGTTGTGTTGATTGATTGGCTGGAGAGGCTGGGTAATGTGCAGCGCTTTCTGCACACCTGCCTGTGATATACTGAATCTGGAAATATTTACTTTAGGCTTTCACATATGGATTGGGACACTTGTTTAGTGTATTTGACTAACTAATTCTGGACAGGCACAGTGTTTTTCTTTGGATGGGAAATACTGTATCGAAGGGATCATCCCTTTTTTAAAAATGGTTGATAGTTTATTTTTATTTCTAGAGAGCATCTGATTGGTTAAAAACCTGTGGTACAGGAGCAGTCATTAGTATTTTTACTGCATTTTAAAAAATACTACTTTTAAATAATACATACCTGCTAAAAGTAAATTTTGCTTATATAATAAATATATAATAACATTATCATACAAATGTTTTTTTAATCATTGTTTCTAATGCCTTTTAATTATGACATTTCACCAAAGCCCTCATATGTGTTTATGTATTCATTTTTTATTAAATGCAAATATTTATTTTTATTAAAAAAATGCTAAATATATTATCTAAAATATTTTGAGTATTATTATTATGTGTGTGTGCATAGTATAAAATAATCATGAATAATCACATGATTTGTTTAAAAATTTTGAAAGAATGAAACTGTAATATATTGTTATATGTTATAATATATATGTAATATATATGTTAATGCATTCACTTTAATAGCCATAAAATGCATTTAAAAATAGTGCTGTCAAATTAATTAATCAGCTCCAAAATGTTTGTTTACATAAAATGTGTGTTGTTTATTTTATTATATGTATTATTTATGTTTTTGCCTATGTATATATAAATACACATACATACATGCATATATTTGCATGCATATATAAGAAATGTGATATTTATATTTATGTATAAAACATATAAAAAATATGTAGACAAAGGAGATACGCACTCATTCGAAAAGGCAACATTTATTATATTTCATGGATACTATCAGTCCATTAAATATCATAAACTATCGAGAACTTCAGTACACACGTTTCTGGATTTCAGCTTGTTTGTGACCGTGCTTTGTTTTGTGTGCTCTCAGGTAACCAGCCGTCCCCGCTGGCATCAGTGGAGAGTTATAACCAGCTGAAGAGGAGATGGGAACCCGTGGCCCCGTTACCCAGCCCTCGCTGCTCCTGTGCCTCCATTCAGACCCCAAACATGCTGTTCCTCATCGGAGGGGTGTCCCAAGGTCCCAGCAACGCCGTGGAAGCCCTCTGCTTAAAAGAGACCGTCTGACACACACACACACATGCTAATGAACAACTACACAAATCCTCACATGCTGTACTGTCTAGAGTGTAAGCTCTGCAAACACACACACACATGCACATACTGACGTCAAGCTGACGTGTGTGTCTGTCTCTGACAAATATTCACAGACTTTCCCCTCAGAGGACGCATCAGCTTTATACTTTGAATATTGGAGACAATCTACTGGAGCTTGGACAGCGTTCCACACCTCTGGACAGAAGAGTTTTGGTACTGGAGATCTAAGACAAGCAAAAAATACTTAAATATATCATTCATCGAACAATATTACATATAGTAAATATATTTATTAATATATATCATTCTAATTCTATTACTATATATAGACAGATGTGCAGACCTACACGGACAGACACTCCAGGCGCCTTTGAACTGTACAGCAATTTTCAGTATCAAAGCAGGGTAATTTTCTGGCAAACTAAAGAGGAACTTAGGGCCATATCCAGCACGCTGCCACAGCACCCGTCTGAGGTAGCATGTTTAGCACTTTTTGTATTACTGACAAATAGAGGATCTTCTGCGCGAGATTTTAGAAATGGGAGGCGGATGCGTGTGCGTTTTTGTACCTTCACAGCCATGCTCGTGTGAAATTGAGCATTGTTATGCGTGGAAAGAGCAACTCTTATTACGGCAAATCACTGATGCCTCACTGTAGCATGAGACGGGAGAGATGGAGGAGAATGCAGTTCATCTAGCCAGTTAATTAAAGGAATGTTCCGGGTTCAAAACAGGTTTAGCTGGAAAGTATCTGTGATATACTGTCGATTAGCACATTAGACGATCGTTTTAAAACGTCCTTAAAAAATGTGTTTACAGTAACGCTCTTTCAGTGGACAATTAAGTAATCAGTAAAAAAAAAAAAATTTTATTTGACGTCATTTATTAAGACATTTTGTGTTTTTGAAAGAAGTCCCTTAAGCTCAACAAGATTGAGTTTATTTGATCAAATATTACATAAAATGGTAATATGATTTTTTTTAACTATTCAAAATAACTTCTAAAATTAAACAAATTTAATTTCAGTGTTACATGATTCTTCAGAAATCATCCTAATTTGCTGATTTTCCGCTCAAGAAACATTTCATATTATTTATAATACTTCTGTGGAAAATCTTGAATGACACCTCGGAAATAAATATATATTTTTTTGCCTTTTTGTTTTTTGGATCCTTTTATAAATAGAACAGCATTTATTTCACAAAGAAAGCTTTAGTAAAAGTATAAATGTCTTTTATTTCACTTTTGATCAATTTAATGCATCTTTGATGAATAAAAGTTAAAAAAAAAAAAATTTAAAAATGTAATACTGGCCCCAATCCCAAAAGTAAATATAAATTATTTTATATTTGTATTTTTAAGAGTATTTATCAGTCTTTATTTTAAATTCAATGGTCTATAGGTGTGAAAACACTGCTATAGTTTATGTATGTCACCATAACCCATAATCAAAAAACTTTACTTGCTTTACTGTCACTTGCCTTAAATGCAATTAAGTAATTTAATGTTAGCATAAAAATGGTTCATTTTTGTGGTTACATAAAAAAAAAAAAAAAAAATTAGATGTTGATCCTATAGTGTAATGCCTTTCCCTGCAGGCTGACTACTCTAAGTCCATTACTGTAAATATGTAGGCTATTATATTTGTTTTTTACTTGCTGATGAACCAGTTTTCTGTGGAAATAGAGCTATAGAATCCAGAACATTCCTTTAATAGTAATGAAGTTTGTCTTGTAAAGTGTGTGTTTTTTCTGGAGTGTGCTGTCTGAGGAAAAACCTTGATGCTAAATTATTAGACACTACAATTTAAAAAATTCTTAATAAAACAACTGAGCAAATTTCCAAGATCGCTCAGTGTATTAAACACAGGAAATGTGTTCACAGCTCGAGTTCACAATCACATTCATATTTAATCAGAAGTTGTTTCTTCAGGGTAAGAGCTAATTAAATCTAGTCAATGCAGTTGCGATTCACGGCTCACGTTAACTGTTTCTGAGTGACCCATTTACAGGGCGAGAGATGAACGCTCTCAGGGGACGTGGAGGAGGACAGAGGGCTCACTTCCTGTAATTTTTGATGTAAGCCTCATTTTCGCTTCACCAGTGCCCTGTGAGGGTCTAGTATTGCCCCCACTGACGATTTGACAAGGGTATCAGGTCACTGAGCTCATTTAGCATTCTGAAAACAGAACTCATGCATGTCAGGAATTCACAATGCTTACTGACAGCTTTGAATGCACTAAATTCAGGTGCATCTTTGCTGTTAGAGGTCAGTATGGGTTGGATTTATCTGGCGTTTGTATAAATATGTGCAACCCCACACCGATTATCATCACATTCTGGTCTCAGACGGTTTTCTGACCTGTTGTTATTGGGCGATACGGTGCCCGAGGGCATGATAAGACGTTCATACATATTCATACTGACCGTTGTTTGAGTGCAAATAGCTGTTTGTATGTTTTTGGTTGGGATGGTTGGTTAGGACTGAATGTCAGTTTGGTTTACATCCAACATTAAAATGAATCTTAGAAACATTATCTGTATGAAACTATGAAAGCCATCTTACTCTAAGACAACAGAGGACTGGAAGATATGTGACAATGCCAGGAGATTGGCTTTTTTCTTTATTAATTAATTAAATTTTTCAATTTAATTTAATAATTTCTTCCCTTTTTTATATTTTGTATTATTTTATTTTATTTATTAATTCATTTTAGTTTTTTAATTTTACATGAAATTTAATACTTTCTTTCTTTTTTTTAAATTTTATTTTATTTTATTTTTTGGTCTCATTCTGTTGCAGGATAACTGAAATAGCGAGTTCATTTTCACTTTGCTTCATGTGCGGTTAAATGTCACAGAGGTTCAAATTTGAAACACCCTCCAGCACCGCAGGAGACGACAATGTGTGAATAGATGATCTGAGGTAAAGAGATAATGCCGAGAGAAATATACCTCTATTTTTTTCTTGCCGACGAGGTTTGCAACAAGACACATGACTCATCTTGGCAGAGTATTTTTCGCTTTTGCTCGAGTCTCATTTCTGCTGCCTCTACGAAATGGAAACACTGAACTTTTTTACTCTCATAAAAGAAACATGTCTCAAGATGTTAAACTGGCTGTTTTCTGAATTCATTTGACCACGATCTGAGCGCTGGCGAATGCGGGGTGAAGCGAGCTCATATTTTCATATCTAGAGGTGCAAAATGTTGAACTCGATTTGTTTATTTCCGAGGTGTCGTTCAGACCTCTCCACAGTGCTTTAAATTACTTTAGGGAATTTAAATAGCTGGACTCCAGGCTTTTTCTTTTTTTAGAATATGTAAACAAAGCATTTCGTCTTTTACCCTTATTTGTATGTAAATCACTTTGGAGTAAATGCAGTGTATGATCACCTAAACTCTAAGTAGCAGTTGTTTTGCAGTGATTTTTCATGTTTCTCCATGTTCTGAATATTCTCTGTAGTGGGTTGTTGAACTAAATGCAGTTTCTCCAGTGTTTCGTGGGTTAACCTGTTTGTTTTTTTGCTTTGTGAGGTGACAGGTTGTCATGTTGGCCCGTAATCCGAGGAGCTGTTGAGATGGTCTGTTGTTTTTTTATGATGTTGTGCCGTCATGTAGTGGTGTACTAGTGGTAGCTGATGGCCTCTGACAGTCTTCAACACGCAGTGCCGATACTCTGGGCGCATTTCAGCTTCTGACTCATAATCTCCATTAGAAAATCAATCAAAATCCACATTATCCCGCTGCATAATCTCTAATCTAGAAAGATAAGTCTTGGTTTTAGCCCTGAGCAGAAAATGCAATTTTAGTTCATGTTTTTCCACGTCTGAAATATCGCCACGGAGGATTGTTTTACACTGAGGTAGATGAGCAGAGACACACGGTCGGCCCAGGGGAACTCACAATGTCCCATGAGATTACACTGCACCCATCCACACAGTGAAAGCTGTTATACCCTCTGGCATACTGTTGTCGACCACGCACTGAATCAGCCTTTGTTGTTACACTTTGAAAAACAGGTAACTGTTATCCACGTTTATTCTGTGAAGAACTATGGGACTATAGAATTGATGTTGTATGAGCACTGTAGACATGAACCTGTGTGAGTTGGGACATGTATTCATAACTAGGCTATTGATGGCTGTTGATTAAAGCTTTGTGTAAAATGTTTATGATAACATATGAAAGAAATGTATGTTGCCTGTCTTAAAGCAACAGTTTGCCCAAAAAGTGTTCCATTTACCTACCTTCACCTCATTCTAAATCTGTTTGACAGATTCATACAGATTTCTAATGATATGAGGGTGATGATGACAGGTTTTTAATTTTTTGGGTGAACATCTCCTTAAAGGTGCTGTAAGCGCTCACCTTTCACTATTTTGCTCAGTTTCAACCACAACTTCTCCACAGTTCAAAAGACAAGAACGATTGATAGATTGAGAGTGTTTCTGATTGGCTGAAATAGCGCAGGCGCCCCCTGAATGTTTAATTGTGTTTTTGCTCACAGATTCCAGTGCTGTCACAGAGACAGGTGTGATTTCTCAGGACACTTATTTCTGTGATACCTGTCAGATTAGAGTTACATTTATGTGTGATATTCCCAGATTCCCAACTGCTTACAGCACCTTTAATAATGTCAGGACGAAGAGTAGTTAGAAAGCAATATATAAACTGCACAGAATAAAAGTGAAATCTCTGGCACCGGTTAAATCCCCCATTGTATGTTACAGCAGAGATTTAAGCTGCATATCACATAGAGAACTTCACTTGAAACGAAATGGGTTAACATGGTCTGGATTTAAATCTTAATTGTGTTGAACCGTGTTGACACACAATTGCGAGTCCAGTTCAGTAGTTCAGTGCCTATATATGTGAGGTAGTGCCTCTACTGCGATTTCTGTAATAAACTCTTTGAACATTTCTATGTGATCCTGTGTGGTTCAATGTGTCTTTCTTAAACTTTAACGTCTCGTAGTAATTAACTTTGCAACTACTTGTCAAATGGCAGTCATTACAGTATTAGTAGACTGTCTGCTTGGTAACACTTTATTTTGATGGGCCCACAGCATACTTCGCAAGTATATGAGAAACTTTGCAATATATGTCAACTTATTCTACTTGTAAAATGGACAATCAAAATATTTCTTA
This sequence comes from Enteromius unitaeniatus, assembly GCA_032359435.1. Classification (NCBI taxonomy): domain Eukaryota; kingdom Metazoa; phylum Chordata; class Actinopteri; order Cypriniformes; family Cyprinidae; genus Enteromius; species Enteromius unitaeniatus. Next base: position 2,833 of record JAUMHI010000669.1, on the reverse strand, counting down.
ATATATTTCTCAAAATATTTCTTATTCTACTTGTAAAATGGACAATCAAAATATATATGTGACCTTGCAATGTGCAAATGTAGGCTAGTTGAAAATACAGGGCATGTTTACATAATAACAAAAATATGGAAGCCCTTTTCTGACACTGAATATATTTTTTTAAAGGTTATTGTGACTTTATATCTCACAATTTTGTCAATTTTTTAATAGTAAGATAAGTCTCTGAATTGTTATTAGATTAGTCAGAATTGTGAGATATAAACTTGCAATTGGCAGTTATAAAGTATGATTTTGGGGGTTAAAGAAGATTGATGTGTTCTCAGAATTGCTATAGTTTATGTGACACAATTTTTCACATTATAACATTCAATTGCAAGTTTATATCTCAATTGGAAGGAAAAAAGTGTAACTCACAATTATTGTAAGTCAGATTTGGGAGATAAAGTCGCAGTTACCTTTTAAAATGTTTTAAATTCACATAAAATTTTACATCTCGCATTTCTGATTTTTCTCCTCACTTTTGTGAGTTTACATCTTACGTTAATACAAACTCGCAATTCTATCCCTCTAATTTCTATTTCAATTCTAATTTCTCAGAATTGAGTGATAAAAACTTTCAATTGTAAGATAAGTCAGAATTCTGAGAACATATTTTTTTCCACTTAGAACTAGACTTTATAACTTACCTACCTACCTTTATATCTCACAATTGTTAGTAGCCTATTTTACAATTATGAGAAAAGAAGTCAGAATTTGCGAGTTTACGAGTTTAGCTTTTTTTCTTTTCTTGTTTTTTTTTAACCCCCTCTCGTTGAAATTGCTATCTGACTGGCTAGTGCTAACCCCACCCCTAATCCTAACCGTCCTTCACACCGAATCAATACTAGGGGGTAATTATCTGACAGGGGTCAGAATTGTGCACTACACAAAAATGGGCTTCCATGGAAAAAGGCTCAGTATATTGCAAAATCATGTTCAGTGTGATCCTGCCCTAGTGAATTCTTTTTTCTTTTTTTCTTGGCTGGTTTACAGAACAAAGATAAACGAATAATCCCAAAAATGTCACCTCCATTTATTTTGGATGAAGTACACAACCAGAACATCTTCAAATGTCACGTCTTGGCAAGACAGGGATTAAAGATGTCTTGTATCTTGCCTCAGCTCTTGGGGGGTTGATTTACGACTTTGCAATCTGGCAGTTGTCTAAATAACAGCTGAAGATTTTGTGCTTTCCTGCACCTCTTTATCATGTAGCAAATTAATATTAATAAAATAATTAATGCATTTAATTTCAAACAGACTAGTCTATTACTAGATGAAGGACGTGGCCAAATAATTCATTCATTTGCATCAAAAAATAATGAACCATAAACAGTAAAGTGCTTAATAAGATTTTGAATCCCTGCTCAGGTAACTGCTGATACCCTAATTAAACAGTAGCACTCTGTACTTATCCTAATTTCTGCTTTTTAATTTCCCCGCAGTGTGTGTGTGTGTGTGTGCTGCAGATGATTATTACTCATTCTGATTAAACGAGCGAGATGTACCGTCAGAAATATTGCTCTCGCTTCCCTGCTGTGTTTAGGGTGAGGGGTTTGTGGAGGTGGGATGAGAGACAGAGGAAGTGTTATTTCACTACCCTGGCAACTGGATCAGACATTAATCTCAATTCAGAGCCAATGAATAACTCCTCTCGGAGTCTTTTTTGATTGCACAGTGTTGACACCCCTGGTCAGTCTGACTAATGCTGAGGTGTATCATTCTTTCACATTAGTAATCGCTTTAAATAAATGTTAAATCCTCACAAGACAATTTTGATTTAACATTCTTTAATCCGAGCAATTATAAACCATATTTTGTGTTTAAAACAATCAGCACTACAAATTCATTCATATAGGCTCAAAAGAAGGAGATCAAGCAGCCAATCACAGCATGAAACTGTAGTCTTTGTAACACTGACACCCAGGGGCATCTGTTAGTATTTTTGGTATCACTTTCTATGAAGAATATATTTATAATACATTATAAGGGTTTTCTTCAGGCTTTATTAGGAATGCATAATGCATTATAATGTGTTATAACATCTTATGAATAATCATAAAAACAATTTTAATACATTATAATTTTTACGTATTTGTGAATATAACTTTTAAGTGTATTTATAACCCACAATGAACACCATAATAAATCTACTTCATTTATAACGGACTATATCATTTCTTGACATTGTTTATTGATCTGCACAGTACCTTACAACATCTTGCGAGTGTTTAGGTGCTGAGTGTTATTTGAGTGTTTCCTGACAGGCTAATATTGAAGCTAATGTGAGCTAGCTAATACTTTCAAGCACTGCAAGTAGGTGAACATTCTTCTTCTTTCTAGTTTATATAAAAGTATGAAAAAGTATAAAAGTATTATAAAAAAGTAATGTAACATAACTATGATATGACTATCCTCTTAAAAGCTATAACCACAAATAAGTAAATGTTATAAAACATTAACAGTTCTAATGAATATTCATGAGAGGATACAACATATCATAAAGTTATTTATAATGCATTATGCATTCATTATAATGCCTTAAGAGTACCCTTTAATGAATTATAAATACAGGCTTCATAGAAAGTGTTACCTTTTTTTGCTATCAAAAATAACTTAGTTTTCTACTAAATTTAAATTCGGCTTAAATTTGGCTTTTTCTTCTTGTCTGTGTTGATGATTTACAGGCTATATTTGTATCATTGTAAGTTACTCATTGTCATGTAGCTTAAAACAGTGATTCATAATTTTTATATATTAATCATCCTGATCACAAATAAAAATCAGCTCTGCT
>JAUMHI010000668.1:0-10174 GCA_032359435.1 Enteromius unitaeniatus | reverse complement strand
ATCAAGTAGAAGAACAGAGTGATGGTAATGAATAATGACGAGAATTAAACTTTATTTATCAAATGCAGAGACGGTCTTTGTAGTCAAGACGACGTGAAGAAAAGTGCCATTAATGAAATGGAAATCTACATATACAAATCAAAGCATTTATAATATTCAGAATAAAAACAAATAAAACTGTTTGGTGTATGATTGTACTGCTGAAGTAAGCAACAAAAATATCCTTTAACCATATGTACTGTAACTGAAGAGAGAGGAATTAAACCGCTGAGATTGGGGTCTGAGAAATAAACTTATCTTGAAAATGACTGCCTTTAAAGAGTAAAAAATGTCCTTCAAACAGTCTGGAAAATAACAAACACCTTTTTATGATAAGAAAACATGAGATCATGCCTAACCCTGGTAACTAAATATAATTGTGCTTTGTGCTTATTGGCAATAAAATACAGCTTCAGTTGTATATGTTTTTTTTTCAATGCATACCGTAACTATTAATAATGTTATAAAACAATACGATATTACACTAATTTCTTCACCCATTTTTAGTGGTCACATTGATCTTCTGCAAAACCAGTGCAAGCTCACCTAATAACAGCGCAAAGATCGAATCCATCCTCATGATGACACACAAACACCGCAACTGCTTTTGTCAGAGGGTTGAGAAGGGTTTAGTGGGATTTTTCCACGTAGTCTGTGCTGCTCTGTTTCAAAAAATTCCATAAAAAACTTCTTTTTTTTTCCCAGCAGCTAGGGTGCCGTAAAAAAAAACGTAAAATAACAGACCGTAAAAATACGGCAATTTTCCGTAATCAAAAACAAAACTGTTCCAGCAGCTGGGACGCCACAATAAAAAAACATCCCTTTCATTTTCATATCAAATTATCAGAAAGACTACAATACTGTTCCACCACATTTATTACTTAACACTGAAATATTACATTCTCACATTCCAGTACACAATTTTTACAGATTGCTTAATAAATACTTTACAACATATTTTACAACATTGCAATATAGCAGGATGCATATTGAGTAACTTCACGTTGCCAAAAACAGTATTATTCTTTTTATACTATTAACATTACCACATAGAGCAGACAATTTTCCTTTTTTTTTTTTTAATAGTAGTCAGGTCTGAGGATTTCTAGGAAAGAAGAATGACAAAAGCAGCAGTAAATTCAACTTGAACCATTGTAATTACCAAATGTAGCTATTAAGACATTTTACTTAAGGTATACTTAACTTTTTTGTTGTTGATGACGCATTTTGATGGCATTCTGTTGGTACTGTTTCAAGAGTATATAGCTATAATCGTCTTCTGTGGAAATTCCCAAAGAAAAATGTTGCTTAACGGTTAACGTTATTTAACAGAACGCAACGGAAACTAAAATAGGGAGCACAACTACAAACATAACTAACGTTAATCTTAACTGTTAATGAGATCTCAAATACAAAAATCATATGCGTTTAAAAAGATTAGGCCTAACAGTCTGAGTTCAAGTTTTAAAAATCACACAATCAAGATTAAACTTAATAACAAAACTAAACAACGGTGTTTAAAGCAAAGTAACAAATGACAGAAGCCAATATTGTGCAGAAAATATGCATTTTATCTGCTTATATTTGATCCACATCCATAAACGATTGCTGAGGGCGTGTAACGTTTGTGTTTCCCGCTCATCCGCGCAGCGCGCATGTCTAGAAGAGAGGAGTCCTTCCGCCGTGAATTCCAGTATTTAAAATCTTTATAGTTATCATAAATGTCTATTTATTTCAACAAAAAATGATGTTATATTATGATACGAGATTAAAATAAGTCATTCTTCAGGAAGGAATAACTACCTTGGGACCAGATATCACAGTTGACAGTTGTTTTTTTAATCCTTTAAAAACACTATAAAAATATCTCAAATAATTACAAAAGCAAGCCTTTTCAAAAAATGCATATTGATAAAAAAACTATGAAATGAACAAGCTAAACTCTCTATGGTATTATTACAGTTACAGGTTTGCCATGTTATTTTACATTGAACATGTACATTTATAGTCTATTTCATGTAATCTTACACTTTTCCACTGTATTTCAGAAATACGGGGGGAAAAAGAAAACAAATAACAGGAAAAGTCTGTAGAATTACAGTTTTTTTTAACAGTGTAGTGACACTTTAGTGTCGACAGACGTTTAACATAGAAAATAACATTTAAAAGACAGATTCAATATTCAGTAGTATACAAAATAATATTCAAAGCAGAGATTTCCATGTCCACCTGAACCACACACATCTTTTGCAGGGGTTGTATTAATGTAATGCATATACCACTTTTTATAATTAACATATTTAAATGCAAGTGGTTGTGATACTGTATGAATCCATTCATTTGTAAACGATTTTGCATATTCAATTCACAATATTGTTGTGGGCAATATAGGCTTTATATAACTGTTTTTGTAATTTCTTTTGTATTTTTAGACATACTCTATCAGTAGTACTGCACAGTTTTAAACTGACTGAAAATGGCAGTACCATTACTCAGAGCTGCATTATCTAAGCATCCCTGCTCTGGTGTGACTGGAAGTAGCTTACAAAATACTGATTTGCATTATACCCTGTATGTCAGTTTTGAATTACAGATGAGCAGGTGAGGGACTAGTCAAAGCAGTGAAGCAGACAATGTAGGAACTTAGAAACAGCATCTAAACAAGTTGCTGTGAACATTATCCAGTTGCCAATCTACAAAGAAGTTTGATTCTGCTCAAAGTTATACTGTGTAACTGTTGATCTTCCAGCGGTTGAAGCACAAGGTTCAGATTTTGTTAATTGTTTAAACCTCATCAATATCTGGCACATTTGTGCACATGAAAGAATCGGGGCGGTCAGTCGATTAAAACATGATATGCGCTTTCTGGTTAACCAAGCTTGTACCATTGGTATCATGATGATTCTGAGTGATTCATCACAACATTACTCATCTATAAATATGTTGAAAGCCCCATCTCATGGTCTACAAAACTTTACAGCAGACAGCATCTCAAAGACCACCGATCCTAGAACGTACATTTCAACTCCCTTTACCTCCTCACATTTATTAAAGCACTCTTCTGCAGCACATTTCATGTTATAGATCCCCTATAGATCAGTTTTGGTGTATTACTAATTTGTGAGTCACTTTTTAGTCTGTTTGTTGTATTTAGTGTATCAGTACTTTATATCATTCCTAATATTTCTACATTTCTTTTTTTCAGTCATCTAGATGTTTACTGAAAAGTAAAGATTTACGTTGAATGAGAAAATTATTAATTTGTGATTCCTTGTGGCTGTTTCACAACTTTTAGTCAGGCCAACATAAAATTCTGAGTTTATAATGTAATAGATTGTAAATTATATTTTTAACTTAGTTCGTATATTACCTGTTTTTTTTTTTACCAGTGAATGGCCAAAGAGTCAGTTGAGTGAAGGAAATGAATGGGAGGAGAGATAAACAGGTCATCTTCCCTGAAAGGTATATAAGTCACATTCTCCATTCACTTTTTCCAAGAGAAACGTAGACACTTTAATTAAAACCATGCTCTTGACTTGTCTGTGGAACTTATTGGGTAATGTACTGTACAACACACGTACATATATCTGCTAATTTACTAGATTTAGGCTGTTATTAGCATGGTAATATTTTCCTTTGGTCCAAATGATGTTTCTGTTTTAATTTGCATTCATCTTACTCTCTGCTTTGGGTCTGCGGTTCATTTTTCTTACCATTCTTTTTTTACATGGTTTGCATTATATACTTTTCTCAAAATATAGACTGTGAATTTGCTTTGTCATTGATCACTGGAATAGTTGAAGGTTCTAGCTCTGCTTTACAAAACAAATCAATTTGTATATGTAAATGATCTGTCAAGACATTCGTAATTCACGTCAGTCTCCTCATCACAACTTTAGATTGCAATATTTTGCTTGTTTTATCTCGTAATTATCATACAGTCACTAATTACATAATCTATTATCAAAATTAAGTAACTGGTATAGAAGACAAATATAGTTTTATAGTAATTAAAATGGCAGCAAAACATGCTTCTCTGAAACTCATTTCTTATTCAGGGTTTTTATTGATTCAAGAAAAAGTGAATGGACAAGAAGGTAAGCTGGTTTTATTTTGCTAACTTCTTTGTTCCGTTCTGCATCTTTGAACTTCCAGATTTAACATGCCAGGCGTATTTATATTAGTATTTTATTTACATTTATTTTTTATGAGATATTTTTTTGAGAAACTTTTTCTTAAACCACATAAAACATGGTTGTTGTTTTTTTTTTTTTAGCTTTTAGAGACGTTTCTAGTTTTTTAAAATAAGAAAACAAACAAGCAGTTAGTAAAAGAACATAATGCAATTCTTAAAGGGCAGGTCTTTCATTTTTTATTTTTATAAAGAATATAATTATAATAAAGAGTTCAGGGGTCAAATAAAGTTGCAAGAGATGTGTTTTTAGCAGATGTTTTGAAGATGGAGTTGGTTCAGGTCAAAATAGGGGTGCAATGGTATGAAAGTTTCCCATCACAATCACGATTACTGTATGATGACCAAAATGATCAATTATCAGTATTATCACGGTATTGTTAATGTGCTTGAGACGTTTAAAAGGTTTCGACACACAAATCACTTTAAATTTGACATTTAAAAATCAACAAGCAAAAAATAAATTGACTTTTTGTTTGCATAATCTCTAAAACATTACCAGTGGTCGGATTTTAAAAAACAAGGGTTGAACATTTTTTTTTATAAAAAGGTAAACCTTTTCACATTTCACATCCTCAAAATGATGAATGATTAATAAGTGATTACATGTATTTTACCTGCACCATAAATTATTCTAGAAACTTTTATGAATTGTCTAAATGTGTTAAATCCACATAAACCTGTTTTTCATCAGCTGGTCAAAATTTACAGCAGGGCATGCAAATTGGTTGTTTTATGAAAACATTAATACCTGCATAATGAGTTTTATCTGAGCAGCTATTGGTAGCCAGCGCAAATTAATAAACAGAGGTGTGACGTGCATTCTTTTTGACTCGTTAAAAATTCATCTTGCTGCGGCATTTTAGACTAATTGTAAAGGTTTTGATAGTGGCTGGAAGACCTGCCATGAGAGCAGTAGTCCAGTCTGGACAGAACAAGAGCTCGAACAAGCAGATGTAAAGCATGTTCTGAAAGAAAGGGCTTGATCTTCTTGATGTAGAGTAAAGCAAATCTGCCGGACCGAGCAATGTGGTCTGAGAAAGACAACTGTTCATCAATCACAAATCTAAGGTTTCTGGCTGTTTTTGAAGAAGTAATGGCTGATAAGCCTAACTAGATGGTTAAATTGTGATTAAACGATTGGTTTAATGGAACCACAAGCAGTTCTGTCTTGGCAAGGTTGAGTTGAAGGTGATAGTTTTTCATTCAGCAAGAAATGTCTGCTAGACAAGCTGAGATGCAAGCAGCTTTCGTCGAGGTAGAGCTGAGTGTCATCAGCACAGCAGTGATATTGAAAAGCCATGTTTCTGAATTACCTAGTGATGCCATGTAGACAGAGAAGAATAGTGCTGAGCCCTGAGACACCCCAATAGCTAGATGTGACCAGACACCTCACCTTTCCAAGATACTTTAAAGGATCTATCTGAGAGGTAAGACTCAAACCCCAGGAGTCTGATTCTTGAGATGCCTTTGACAATAGGGTTGACAGGAGGATCTGTTGGTTAAACGTGTCAAAAGCAGCAGACAGATCCAGCAAGATCCAACCAGTCTTAGACAGTCTTCAACAACTGATAGCATGGCAGCTGAATCTCCACTTCTGAAACCAGTTGCTGTCCAGGAGGTAGTTCTGAGTGAGAAAGGCAGAGTCTTGGTTGAACACTGCTCCTTCAGGTGTTTATTCAATGATAGGAAGAATGGAAACTTGTTTGTAGTTGTCTGAAAGAAATGAGTTAAGGGTGGGTGGCTCAATACTAAACATATATATATATATATATATACAAGCTGAATGATATACTTTTAAATAATGTATAAAAATAATAATTTCACTTCAAATTATAGTCATATAGTCAAATGGGGCAATATCTTTTTAAAACCATATGCTTTACCCCTAGTTACATATGTTTTATCAAGAGCAAGGTTATAAGTAAATTCTTTGGTTCCCTTTGAAATTTAATTTTTAATGCCTATGTAGCTTTTATTAAGTTGTAGTTTATGTTCATATTTTAACTAAATGTTCAATATAAATGTCATTTTACTGACTTTCTTCCAGAGAATGTAGCATTTCGGAGCACAGCCACACAGTCGTCCATGTATGAGACCTGGTATAGCGAATATGCGGTGGACGGTGTACCTGGCAGCTGTTCCCACACAAACACACAGACCGACCCGTGGTGGAAAGTGGATCTGATGAAAGTATACAGAGTGAACAGAGTGGCCATCACTAACAGACTGAGCCCCTATTCTGAAATAGCATCCAGAATAAACGGGGCATTGATTCGTGTTGGGAACTTCCTAAATGTTTACAGCAACCCAATGTGAGGATATTTTTCACTTGGCTACAGCTGAGAATGAACAGAAGCAATAACGGATGTTCTTTCTGTCTGTAGATGTGCTGTAATTTCTACCATTCCGTCTGGAGCCACAACCAACTTCTCATGTGGTGCGATGGAGGGACGTTATGTGATTGTTCATATTCCTGGAGCTCAGAAGATTCTTACTCTCTGTGAGGTTGAAGTCTACAAGTATTTGGGAGGTAATTCATTGTCGTAGAACACTATTCAATATGTATTTTAATTCCATACTTTACAGACTCTTTACAGACTTTCATTACATACTTTACGATTTTTCTTTTAACTATTTATGCTATTAACGCAAAGGCTTTTACTAGTCAAATGAAATTATTTATTTCATTATCTGACTGTTTAATGCAGCTCAGAAGTGGACTGAATGCAATTATTCTGCAATTACTGTACATCTGCAAAATGTTGTGACGCTAACATTTTAACATTAACATTTCACATTACAATTTGAATCTAAATGTTGGAAAACATGAAACAACGCACAGTCTTTATGAATATGTCATTACTGACTTCACCAATTCGTTTAAAATCAAAGAATTGTTCAAGAACGAAATACCAATTTATTTTGTTATGAGATGCAATCATTCTGATTTATTTTAAACTATTTTTTGGTTTTAAATTTGCAAAAACAGTAAAAAATATTGTAAAAAATTGGAGACGGCTCCCCTCCCGTCCTTCCCGCGCTGCGGCGAGGTGCCTGGGGGATTTTCAGGTGAGCGTTCAGAATGTTCCGTCTGGGGCGACACCCGTGCAGACTTCTGATGCACCATGTAGTGGTCCTCCTGGAGGAGACCACTTCTTCCGTAAAAAGGGCAAATGTGTGTCCTTCAAAGCGCCCCGAGAGGATGAGATGTCTTCGGCAGCATTAGAGGGTGAGTCAGATGGTAAGGCTGAAGCCACCTCGGGAGGGCACCGTGCTGCGGTGGATACTGAACTGTCTGCTCTGCTCTTCCGCGCCACGTTAGGAATCGGTTTGGAGGTGCCATGTGCGCCTTCAGTCGACACTTTGCGGCTGGATGATTGGTTTCTGGGGGTTAGAGATGCGGCTCCGCCCAGTCCATCCACCCTGGAAAATGGGGGCTCCACCCCCTAGGTAGTCCAACTGATATGGGATCACTTCAGAGAGGTCAAGATCGATATCTTTGCCTCCCCCGAGTCAACCCACTGCCCGCTGTTTTTTTCCTTCCTCAAGTCCCCCAAGTGCGCCTTTCCCCCAGTAAGCCTCCTTGCACAGACCCTGTGCAAGATCAGGGAGGAAGAGGAACAAGTCCTGCTGGTAGCGCCTTACTGGCCCTCCCGGACTTGGTTTGCAGACCTCTCGTTCCTCGCGGCAGCCCCTCCTTCAGGGAGCATGGGTTACGTACGTAACCTAGATGCTTTTGTGGCATTTCTATTAGTTTTCAACACTATTCTTCACTGGAATAGCTTGCTGTTAATTGAGTATGGTGTCTATGTGAAGGGAAACTATGTGAAACTATTGTCCTCTCTACTATAAACTTGGTGCATCAAGATGTATTGTGAATTTATTTATTTATTTGTTTATTTTTGTTGCATGTATTTTCTAGGAAATCGGGCATTAGATGGAACCACTACACAGTCATCAACTCATGGGAATTGGTTTTCTGAACAGGCCATTGATGGCAATCGAGGTCTCCAGCAGTTGTATACGGGATGCTCATCGACTCTAGTTAGTGAGTCTAACCCATGGTGGAGACTGGATCTGCGTCAAATTTACAGAGTTAGTGAAGTGGTCATCACTAACAGAAAAGACTGCTGTCCAGAACGAATAAATGGAGCTGAAATTCGCATCGGAAACTCTTTGGAGAACAATGGCAACGGCAATCCCATGTGAGGAACTTGGGCTACACTTTATTTTGTTAGTCCATACATTTTACTAACTGTAAATAATGTTGTAACTACATGCCAATTCTTATTAATTTGTAACTACATGTCTACTAACTCTCAGAGTAGATTGTTTGGTTGGTTTAAGGTTAGTAGAATAAGTTGACATATACTTGCAAAGTTTCTTATGGTCAGTATGTAGCATACTATGGATTGCTGAAAAGTTACTTACTGTTAGTAGAATGTCTAAAGTGGACTATAGAAATAAAGTGTTACCAAAACTTGTTGAAAAGTTGAAAGAACATGAGACATCAAGCACAGCTTTGATGAAATGATGCAGATGTGACAGTATTTTTATCCCTCCTTTGTCTCTCTGTCTGTAGATGTGCTGTTATTGCTGCTATTCCAGCAGGTGAGTCCTACAGATACTCATGCGGTGGGATGGAAGGACGTTACGTGAATCTCATCATTCCTGGAGACATGAAGGTACTCACTCTCTGTGAGGTGGAGGTGTATGGAGAAGGTATGACATTGCTGAATATTTTTGTCGTCAGGCAAAGACAATATGTTTAAAATACATTTTCTAATTAATGTAAATTAATTCACATAATAAAAATGTATGGATATATCCTTGTTTAGGTCCTCTTTTAAAAAGATCATTTGTAAAAATGCAGTTTAACTCCAGAGCTGATTTATCTGACCCTTCAATAGGACAAAATATTCTGAAACAGGTGAGCAAAAGAAACATCATTTTAGATTTATTTCTTAATTGATTTAGTTTTGTCCATCAATATATGGGAAGCAAATATTTTTACTAATAACTTAGCTCCATCAGTAAATATTATGGCATTTTTTATATCAGTGTTTAATCGTTATTTGATATCTGAAGATTTGAGTGTATTGTCTCATTCTCTGTTGTGTATTAATGTTATTTTCAGTTAGACTTTGCTCTGGCTGACAGAGGTTTCACAAACGTGACACTACGTTGGTTTCAATCCCCTAAACAAGTAATGCGGAAGGTGGGCACTGCTATAAGTGAGTTATGTTCTGCATTATACTTTATGAAAACAGCTACATGAATGCAAATAACTATACAAAGCATGTGATGTAATAAGCAATAATGTTTTATTTACAGGTCGTTGTGGTAAAGGAACATAACTGGAAACAAGCTTTGGCTTTTGTTCTACTAAATTCATTAACCTGCCAAAAAATGCTTTTCTTCCTTAGATTGTTTCCCCACTAGAAATTTTAAGTTTTTAAAACATCCTCAGAACGGCTGGTGTCAAGGACGTCCTAAAAGCATCCTGCAACGGTTCTTTAAAGGGTTGGGGGACATTATTTAGAGGACCTTCACACAACATTCATGACGTTCTCAGGACTTTTATGGGACTTTTTTTTTTGACATTTTCAAAACGTCCTCAGAACATCCCCGCTTGTGTCAAAGATTTAACCTATGAAGTTCTTACCCTTACAGAACATTCAGGATATAATAATATTAACATGATATTATTATTAGGCCTATAATATATAATAATGATAGTAGTTACAGATAATTGTATTTCAGTTACAATAGTAATCATAATGCACTCGTTTTACTTTGCATTGAAATTAATGCCAATATTTTAAGGGGTTACTTTTTAACACAAATTAAAGGAACAAAAGGAGGCAGTCGTGGCCTAATGGGTAGGGACTCGGACTCGGAACCCAAAGGGCCGAAGAAACCCAAAGGTGCCCCGGGTTC
>JAUMHI010000667.1:0-10188 GCA_032359435.1 Enteromius unitaeniatus | reverse complement strand
CAGTACAAGTACAAAGTAGCCAAAAAAATACTTAAGTACTGTAACGAAGTCCATTTACTCAAGTACTTTAGACCACTGACTCTCGGTGCTCCAGGGCAGTTTCCTGGTGGACCGCTTGGTCATGGCGGTTAGAGGGGCAGCGACCTGGCTGAACCCCCGGATGAACCTTCTGTAAAAGTTGGCGAACCCCAGGAACCGCTGGAGCTCCTTAAGGATCTGTGGTTTGGGCCAATTCACAGCGGTGACCTTCGATTCATCCATGGCGACCCCGTCTGAGCTAATGATGTATCCCAGGAAAGCCACTCTTGTCTGGTGAAACTCACATTTACTGAGTTTGGCGTACAGTTGGTTTTCAATCAGTCTCTGGAGTTCCGCTCGGACGTGTCTGATGTGGGCTGAGAGAGACTCTGAGTACACCAGGATGTCGTCAATGTAAACGATCACATATTGGTGGAGCATGTCCCGGAATATCTCGTTAACTAGGGCCTGGAAGACAGAGGGGCTGTTCGAGAGTCCAAAGGGCATGACCAAATACTCGTAGTGACCCGTAGTCGTGGAGAAGGCGGTCTTCCACTCATCCCCCTAGTACTAGTAGAAACTAGTACTCGAGTGAAGGTTCCCGCTGCTGCCCGTTGGAGAGGGCCACAGAGGCGCGATCCGTGACAGGGTCAGTGCCGGACATATATTATGCCAGTTAAACTACACAAGTTTAATCCAAATATCCCTGACAGCTGTTTAAAATGTAAACAAGAAATTGGAATCGTATTGAGCGTATTGAGATACAAATGTTTTGGAAAAATGTTGTTCTGATTGGTAAATTGACTGAAGAAAATGTTCCATGTGATCCCAAATTGTGTTTATTACATATATATCCAGTAAATTTAGTGGTGAACCCTAATAAACACACACTAATTGTCTTTAGCTTGCTTCAGGCCAAGCGGGCTATTTCTGTAAAATGGAAGGAGATACAAGGTCCCTCCTCTATTCGTTGGTTGAAAGAAATGACCAACAACCTTGCCATGGAAATGCTGACATATGCAGCTAAAGGGAAATTTAAAGACCTCTATCATATTTGGACTTCTTTTATACACTATTGTGACCATGAGAACTTGGGGACAACTGATACACTCATTTAATCTGTACTGGGTATTATATCTCCACTACATAATGTGAACTTTTAAGCAGTTAGACATTTAGTGAGAGCAATGGTATGCCTGAGTGAAACAAAGTCATCTCTAGAGACATTTTAAACATGTGGAAATTCAAAAATTGTAAAAAGCAACAAAATGGTCAAAGATGTCCATTTAACACATATATATAATGAAAAAGTAGTGCAGATGGACTATATTTAGTTCAGTCCACGAAGTACAGAACATACATAATTACTGCTAAAAGAACTGCAATCATTACTGGAGGAATGATCCAAACACTGGACTAGGATGAAACTGTTATGGTGCACATGTGTTGCGCACGTATAGTTGAAATAGCCCTGTGTTCAGCTTTATGTTTAGAATAAGCATTTGCGTTAACTTTTAATTGTGAAGTTGCTTTTTGCAGTTAGAGTATTTAGTAATCAATGGTCATACAGCAAGTCCTAACTGGATCATGTTAACTTTTTGTTAGACTGGCAGTGTATGCATAACATATAACATGAGCTGCTGTTCTAATTTATATCAGTTTCTTCTTTTGACAAAAACAGAAATAATACAGTCCTGTCACATTGGTAGCCAACAGACTGTCTTTTTTCCTTTACTTCAGTAATAGTAGTAGATGGAATGCTGCACTGGTATGTTTCCAGATGAGTTTAAGTTTGGATGGAAGTATCAGATAAATGACAACTTAAATATGAGTAATATTATACTGTCACGAAAGTAGTTCAACACTCTTATTACTTACCCAGAGGTTTCACATGTTGAACAGAATTGATTGGATTGATCAGGATTGACTCTAAGTCTGTTCACAGCTCTAGATCAGTGTGCTCAATAATGTGTATTTGAACTTTATTATGTATATTTTAATTATACTGTATTGTAAAAAATAAAAAAAACAAAAAGTTATTATTATTTTTTTATTTTTTTCCTTACATCCGTTCTAACCTGCCTTACCTGTCACTGTCATTAATGGACCATTAGGGGAGGAGATTAGAATCACTGAATATTAATGACCATTCTCACTCCCTCGCATACAGGCTTTCGATCTCAAAACATGTTTTTTAAAATGTAAATCAATATATCGTTTTCTCAGAAAAAGTAAGTGGAATGATTTTCACATCATTCTGGAGTAAATATTCTAGCCTAATAGACTGGTTACTCACACTACTGTGCATTAATATTTAGTATGTGTTTCATGGCCTTATTTCAGCTACTTTTATTTTCCCAAAACTTACTAACTACGCATAATATTTTTTTTCCCTAAAAAATGCAAACATGTGCATTTATCTTTGTCACATATTGTTGTAGAACAATTTGTGCTGATTACAAGAAAAATACATGCTGGTCAGTAATATGTTATAAGAAGCTGATAAAAGCACAAATATCAGAGCATGTCCAAACATCTCAAGTGCCCCAAAATCACCTCAGACTCCAGAGAGTAAAACCTGCCAAACCTGCCAAACCCAAAGCAACTGAAGTAAGTATATATGAGGAATCAAACAAAGCATCTGTAATGGCAAAGGAGCAAAAAAAATACACAACAAATACTCAAACAAATGTTTATCACAGAAATGTAATGGACAAGCATGTCTTTGCATAACATTTATTTTCTTTGAAAAATACTAAACTGACCAACAAACAAAACTGTAAATTGTGTTTCATGGCCTTTACTCGAAAATATGTCTCATTTTAAATATGCATTAATACATACATTTTTATACACATATTTAGCTTTGACTAACAAATGATAAGCATATTTTTACTTAATTCTGATTACATCTGAAAAAAAAAATGAATTTAACTTAATAAGAACTGTAGGATGGTAATTACTAAAACTACAAAAAAAAAACATTTTTAAAGCAATCTGAAATAAATAAATAAAATAAAACTTAAACTAAAATGAAATATGTTGTAAATAAATTTATATTCATATTTAAAAAGAACAAAAACTAATAAAAATTAAAAAGATTAAAATATATAATACAAAATAATAACAATATATAAAATATTTTATTAATACAAAATATTAATAAAAACTAGAAGTATAAATATAATATTGAAAATAGCAAAATAGGATTTCAAAATTACAATCCTAACCTTTAAAAAACTTTGTAGTTGTACAGATTATATGGAATAGCAAAACAACTGCATACAAATCATTCTTGTGGCATGAGTTACAGGAAGATTTTAATGTATTTTTTATATTTTTTTAAAGATAACTTCCTTCTTCAGGTCCTTTAAAAGAGAAGCGCTGTGATCAGCGCTCAGATCATCATCATGTCAGTGTCTGTTCTGCTCTCAGCTCTGCTGCTGCTTGCATCCACAGCCTCAGCCTCACACTACTATGGAGGAACAATGACCTTCAGCCCACAAAAGAATCCTGATGGATCCTATACTGTGAGACCTTTAATTTATAACCATTTACATTTATTTCTTCAGTTATGGGCACTTTTATGGGCAGTTTTCATAGAACTTTATATGCAGTATATACACTAGTATATAATATTGTCATGTTTTTGCAAGTCTCTTCCGCTCACCAGGTATGCATTTACTTAATAAAACTACATTTGCTACATCTTTTGGGTAAAAGAAAATTCTACAATTTAGAGTTTTTAAATTTCATTTTTATTTTTTATTTTACAGCATGTCCACTGTAATGGTCAACAGGACCAATTTAGTTCGAAAAGAGTCAGAAAACAAAAATGAACAGAATATGGCTGTAGAGTGTAGAGCATATTCATATAAAGTTTATTTACTTTATAATAACTACACACTATGAATCATAAGTAAAGCATTATTAAATAGTTAGCTCATCCTTTATAAAGCATTGTTCCAACATTAATAGTCATTAATAAGCAGTTTATAATTACAGTTATAAATGCCTTGTTCTTTTAGCATATCTAAATGTACAAAGGAGATTTAAAGTGTGAGTTATCTACCTAACAGAAAAAATAAACAAACAACTCAAAGGGATGCAGAACTATTCATTTCAAGATGCAAAAAAATCTGCACACTTTTCAAAAAAGGTTTGTTTTTCCATTTATCAAGTGTACAGTTGTAAGATAAAAATTTTTTACACCTTTAAAAAATATTTTTGTGTTCTGTATCCCTTCTGTGTTGTGTTACTTCAGTGTTGTTTAATGTTTCTGTTTGGAAAATAAATGAGTCTTTACATCTGCTTTATAAATGCTTTACAAGGTATAAATACTCCTCACTTTAGATGAGCTCACAAAAAAAGATGTCTGACTACTGAATGCTTTATAACTACCTGACTTAAACTTGAATTACAGCAGGAACATGTATAAACAAGGCATTTATTAACACACTGAACAAACTATTATCACATGTCTAAAAAATACTATTTATTAATGTAAATTTAAATTATTTATTAATCATTTACTTAGACTTTCTAAATAATCTTATTAAACACTGGTGTTAAACATTTGTACATTTGTAGACATGAAATAATGAAGAAGGTAAAGTTCCTAGATAAGATTTAAAAATATCAACATATTCATTGCGAGAAGGAAAATATCACAACCACAACACAAAATTATACCAGACAAAGGAACTGAACTAATCAGGGAGGAAACTGTTAATGTGATCACACTGATTATAAAAATAGGGAAATTTATTCCAGATTGTTGATGATTTGTTTCTATAAAGGAACAATTAAAGATGTCTTGAGAGTTGTAGCAGACCTTGAATAACAGCAATATGAGTCTTATGATCATCAGCCTTTCTCAAATTTTACTTCAATAAAATTGGAGAAATTACTTAAATGTATATTTTTTTCCAGGTGGATATCCGATTCAAAGAGGCCTATCATGGCTGTTATACAGGTGATGACTGGTATTGTGGGTCTGGAAATTGTGGCTATAAAAACTCTTTTGTGAGCGGTCATGTGGATGATAGTCCTAATGGTGTTAGCTGGTGCCAGACTGAGGGAGTGATGAAAAGAACTGTCTCCAATAACAGCCCATTTCAGCTGCAGTAAGCACAATTATTCAGAGAAATAAGAATAATCTTATTTGATATAATCTAATACGGCTGTATACAATTATTACAAATTAAATGAATGTGTCAACAGCAAAAGCAGTAAATGAAAAATAAATAATGTACGGTTTACTACAAACTAAACAACAAGTCCATCCTTGTGTCAACAGCAAAAGCAGTTGCTGCTGGATCTTTAACACAATCACAACTGGTGGAAACTGGAGACTTCTTACACAAATTGACCTTGGAGAAAGATCTGACACCTCTAAACCCAACAGATCTCCAGTCGCCACCACACTTCCCATTGTGAGGTAAAATTATTTACCTTTTCAGTCAAATCACTTCAACGTTACATATGGGAACTCGCCAGAGAGACCAATTGCCTTTGAGCTTTATACAAAAGGCCAATGAACATTGGCGTGCACTTGATTGCACTCAGGTGCACCTCATCACTACGTGAGTATAAGTGGGCACGAGCACAGTGCACATGCATCTTTTCGCTTCAGAGCCTTCGGTGATCTGAGCTTAAGGAGACCCCTGACTGAGTTCTGGAGAACGATAAAGTGGAGTGTCCTGACTTCAAGAGTTCCTGCAATCTTCCTGCTCTCTTGTCTGACAGCATTTTCTGGGCTGCTGTCGGCGGATCCTGTGGGCTGGTGGTCTTTTTAAAGGCCGGCTGTGCCAGTCATCTTGCATATCCAGAGACCTCTGAGTGCACGGAATTGCCGCGTAAGGTCTTCCCTGGGCAACCGGGAGAAAGTCGTGATCAACAAAGACGCTTTTTCCATGGGCTGGGGTGCTGTATACTACAGGCAGGCAGCTTATGGCCCCTGGACAGGCATCCGACTGCTTTGGCATATCAATTGCCTCGAGTTGTTAGCAGTACTTCTGGCCCTGCGTCACTTTCTTCTGAAAAGGGACAGTCAACCATGCATCAGCTCTCTGATCAGCTCTCACGGCAGTTCACCCACCCTGGAGAATGGCAGCTCCACCCTCAGGTAGTCCAGCTGATTTGGAGCCACTTCAGCTATGCCAAGATAGACCTGTTCCCCTCCCATGAGTCTGCCCACTGCCGGTTGTACTATTCCCTCCACGAGTCCAATTCACTCGGCAGGGATGCACTGGCACACAACTGGCCTCCTGGGCTCAGGTATATGCAAGATCAGGGAGAACGAGGAGCAAGGCCTGTTGGTAGCGCCTTACTGGCCCTCCCAGACCTGGTTTGCCGACCTCATATTCCTTGCGGTAGCCCCTTCCTGGAAGATCCCCTTGAGGAAGGACCTCTCAGGGGATGGGCACGATATAGCACCCACGCCCCGATCTTTGGAACCTGCATGCCTGGTTCCTGGACAGGACGCGTCAGACCTTTCCGGCCTTTCAAGTGCTGTGATAGAGACTATGTCTCATGCAAGAGCTCCCTCTATGAGGCAGGCCTCCTGACTGCACTGGCCCCCATCAAGAGCGTGGGGGACCTACAAGCCTTCTCTGTTGACCAAGAGTGCCTAGAGTTCGGCCCGGCTGATTCTCAAGTTATCCTACTTGCCCAAGGTTCCTACCACGCCCTTCCGCAATCAGGTAGTAAACCTGCAAACTCTGCCCCAGGAGGAGGCAGACCCAGCCTTAGAGTTGTTGTGTCCTGTTTGCGCTCTGTGCCTCTACACTGACCACACTCGGAGCATCAGATGCTCCCAGCAGCTTTTTATTTGCTTTGGTGAAAGGGAATGCTGTCTCCAAACAGAGGTTGGCTCATTGGGTGGTTGAAGCCATCTCCCTGGCCTATCTTTACCAGGGAGAGCCTTGCCCTTTGGGACTGAGAGCTCACTCAACAAGGAGTGTTGCTTCATCTCATGCATTGGCTCATGGTGCCTCTCTAGCAGATATCTGTATGGCTGCAGGCTGGGTGACCCGACACCTTCGCCAGGTTTTACGACTTCTGTGTAGAGGCCGTGTCCTCCCGTGTCTTCAACGAATTCCCTTGGTATCCATTCCTTATCTCTGTGTTCCCTTAACCAGGTGAACCTAAGTCTTCCTGTACCGCAGTCAGCCCT
Organism: Enteromius unitaeniatus; assembly: GCA_032359435.1. Lineage (NCBI taxonomy): Eukaryota > Metazoa > Chordata > Actinopteri > Cypriniformes > Cyprinidae > Enteromius > Enteromius unitaeniatus. The sequence continues at coordinate 2,993 of JAUMHI010000667.1, read as the reverse complement.
AGAGCGAAGTAGCTCCGGCTGTGTTCCACTGGGTAGGTTGTGGCTACAAATCTCAATATTCCACAGTCAGCCAGAAGGCTGTTTCCCTTCAATTATATCCAATTATATCCGTGCACCTGAGCGCAATCTAGTACATGCCATGTTCATTGGCCTTTTGTATAAAGCTCAAAGGTAATTGGTCTCTCTGGCGAGTTCCCATATATAACGTCTCCATTCCCTCCTTCAGGGAGCGTGGGTTATGTTCGAAAACTAGACATTTCCTCATCAAAAGATGTTTGCACAAATTTGCTTGTTGAAGAAATATATTTTAAGTAAATATTTCTAAGGTGGAAAAATTTTATTTTAGAAATAAATTACAATTTGTATTTATTTTATTTGAAGAAATTCAACATTACAAAAATGTCCTTAATGTGATGTAAAGTAATTTCAGAAACATTTTAGAAAAGCATTAAAGTCAGTTCTGAGATAAGCTCTAGCATAATTATAATTGCCATTTTGTTATGTAACAAAACAGCATTCGTGCTTTTTAAATGTGGTTTAATTGTCCAAATACTTCTGAGCTCATTTTAAAATGCCTTGTTTTGGATTGATTCTAGAATTCCTCAGAACTGTGCCAGGAACTACAATCTTCTGTCCTGTGATCCAGATCATGACCAGGTCAGGTGTAGATATGGTGTTTTCTCTGCAAATGAGTGTGGAATGTGTAACCAACATGCTGGATTCACTTTGGAAGAGGTAAGGAATAAATATATAATCCATATTGGGTAACACTTTATAATTACTGCACACTATGAATCGTTAGTTAAGCATTAGTAAATAGTCAGTTCATCCTTTATAAAACATTGTTCCAACATTAATAATCATTAGTAAGCAGTTTATCAATACAGCTATAAATGCATTGTTCTTTTATAGCAATTTTTAATTATTTACAATTATTAAACATTATATATATATATGCTCAAGAACAAGGCATTTATAGATGCACCTGTAAACTGTTTACTAATGCATAATAATGTTGGAACAATGGTTTATAAAGGATTAAATAAATACTTACTAATGCTTAACTAATCATTCATAGTGTGTAGTTATTATAAAGTGTTAACCAATATTGTAATGTACTATCAAGTACCATCTCAACAAGATGTCCCTGACTCAAATTTTAGATTTTTTTTATTTTTCTGATGAAACGTAATACATAACTGAAGAAGTATTAAATGTCATGGATGGATATTTACTTATTGTCATGATAGAGGAGACGGGAGGAGACATGCAGATCCATTTGCAGACTTAATTATTTTATTTAGACACATAAAGAGTCAGAGCAGGCAGGAGTTGAGGCAACAGTGAACGTGAACATCAAAGGCAGAGACATAGATTAATCCAGTAAACGTAGCATGGGTCGAGCGAGGAACATAACATAATCCAATAGGGCGAGGCAAAGTGGTAAATCCAGGTACAGGCGAGGTCAAGATCGGGGAACAAAGGAAACACGGGAAAACATGGAGAAAACAAATGGCTAGACACGGGAGAAACACAGGATACATCCAAACATTGACCAGCAAATTCACACATGACAGACAGGTGCTTAAATACAAGACAAAAGGGGTGAAGCAACATGGGCAGTCATGACAACGAACAAGGTGGGTTGGAGACATGAATGAATAACCATAACAACAGATAGGATGGGGGGAGACAAGAGTTCATCGAAATGAGTCCGGGCATGAAAACAGACACAAAAACACACAGTGTCCGCCAGTGGCCTAAACTGACACATCCAGTCTGATTGTTACACTTAGTAATTCACTATAACTTTTCCCAAAGTTTGCACCCAAGTAGTATTAAAAATATTTCAATATCATATTAATTTCTGGTTATTAATAAACTTTGTAATCTTCATTCTTAAGGCCTTACATGCTTCAGTCTCTGAGATATGCAAAGTAAATCAAGTTTATTGAATTTTACCCATATGCAGTGGTCAAAAGCCAAATGTGAATTTGTGTTTATCTGGACATGGCTGTTGACACTGCAAGCATGCAAATAAGTAGCCTAGGGACTATGCATAGTGTGACAGTGATTATAAAAAAACAAGATTAATTTTTATCCCTTTGGAAAGTATAAACAAATGTACAGAGGTTTTATTTTTGATTACTAACTTATCATTATTTTATTTTTGTGCACTCAATACAGGTACACTCAATAACAAATAAAGAACACAATCAAGGAGGTGCTTTCTGCCATCTCAGTCTCTGGAAACTCCAGGGGCCTCGTGTATAAAGTGTGTGTTTGATCGTAGAGTGTGTGTACGTTTAAATCCACGGCAACACTCATGTTTATAAAAACAGATCTGATGTGGAAAAGTGCTTAGCATCACGTCAAGGTCTGAGCAGATGTACACACTTTTAATTGTTGGAGTATTGCAGGTTTTTGAAAATGTAAGCTGTTCTTACAGCTTGCTGCTCTAAATTATGATGATTGGGGATATTTTATATATTAATGACATAAATCATGAGTCGTTTAAAAGCCGGTGAAACCATTTATCTGTGTGCTATTCAAGATCATTCTTAAAGAGACGTGTATTCACATTTTCCGTTCATAAGTTCATTCTATGAATCGCACATATGCATATCTGAGAAATTATCGTAAGATTAAATTTAGTATTATTTATGTGCAACATTTTATAAATGAGGTCCCTGTGCATGACAGAATGAGTATAGACTAGCCTTAGAAATGGGAAAATACATCTGTAGAGACCTTGAAAACCAATTAAAAAACAAATCAAATCTTGGTTTATTTATTCAAATATAATGTGTGAGAAGAGCTGTTTCTTGAGATACAGACACATGGAATTTGTAAAAAAAAAAATAATAATAATAATAATATTTATGGAACCTGGACAGGTATGGTTTTATTGTTTTGATAAAGTCAAGTCAAGTCACTTTTATTTATATAGCACTTTTAACAATACAGATTGTAGCAAAGCACTGAACATTATC
>JAUMHI010000666.1:0-10202 GCA_032359435.1 Enteromius unitaeniatus | reverse complement strand
GAAAAGTAGTTCTAGGCTATGAAATATAGTTTGCGCTGTTTGATTAAATAAAAGTCCTCTTATATAAAAGTGTTTTTTGTGTTTTGCTTTGGTACCAAAATTGATACCGAGAACCGTGGATTTTCACTGGTATTGGTACCGAATACTGAAATTTTGGTACCGTGACAACACTAGATGCATCATTAAATTCTAGCCTATTCTCACAGAAGCTGGAATATCAAAAAATAATTTTGATGGCGGATTGTAGTCCAGAAAGGATTTTATGAAACGCATGTGAATTACATTAAATTGTATTGTAAATGTGCTTCTGATTATAGATAGTCTGGAATTACACAAGATTTGTATTTTGAAGACAACCAGTTCGAAGGGGGCATAAAAAAAAATTTCCCAGAGGAACCTTCCCGAGGGATTAATAAAGTTCTATCTAATCTAATCTAAACTAATCTATAATTTGCTTTTTGGGTTAAAAGAATTTCTTAATATGAAGTTCGAGTGATGTGACAATGAAAGATCAGACTGTGCATACATTTAAATTTACACACTATAGTCACACAATGCTGATTTTATTTACATTAATAATTTTAGAATGATGAGCAGAAGAGACTGAACTCTTAATGTGCAGTAGTGTCGTCTAGTTAATGGTGTTTCCTTCTGTGTTCTCTCTCAGTCTGACATTCTCATGTGATGGTCATCACCTCTACACGTCTAACAGTGAGGGCACGGTGATCGCGTGGTGCCGTCGAGATCAGCAGCGCTTGAAGCTGCCCATGTTTTACTCGTTCCTCAGCAGCTATGCTGCAGGCTGACCCTGTGTCACACCGGCCCATCACCTGCCTGGAGGGACGCTGAGAGTGACCCTGCCCACCCACGAAGAGGAGAAGCCAGCATGCTCCACAATCAGTCATCACACCCCCTCCCCCAAATCGCCATAGGAACAGACTGCACTTTTACCCTAAAAAGAGGGGCTCATAAGGCAGAGATCATTTATCCTCTTCTGTTCTGACTGATTTATATAGTGTTTGTGTTGTTTGATTTTGAAAGCTGCTACAATCTGGTCCAACTAGACCTAACGTTTGAAGGCCTTTCCTTCATCTCGCCCACCTGCCGACGTCCTGAGAATAGAAATCCCTCTTTCCAAGCCAATCCATACCACATCATCCAAACACTACCGTCCATTTGTGCTCCTTCAGAAACTGCATTCGTCATTCGTAAATGGGACAATTTAAAACTCGCTTATGAGTGACATGCAGCGGCGTAATGAATGTGTGAACGCAATGCCTTCTTAAACATCATTCCTCATCGACAGATCGCTGAAATATTTATTTTCCAACAAGGATGAAAGCCACAATCTGAACGTCAGGTTCATGTTCTTCGTTATAAAATGAACAATATTATTGTGTGTGACTTGTCAGTCGCCAACTGTGCTAGTATTTATCCTGTATGACTTTGTTTGACAGACCCAAGTGATAGTTCATTCAAAATATTCTTCTTTTCAGTTCTAGATTCATGTTATGATCACTTAAATATTATTTAACATTGGCGATACAATAGTCAGATCTACCTCTAAAGACAAGTAAAATTAGAGATGATTCTGGTCACAATAATATGCTTCTGGTCTGTTTATTGTACAAAGACTACTACTATATCCCTAAAAAATACAATTCCCTATCAGTACAAAAGGATCAGGTGCTCTTGAAGTCTTAAGAGTTGACAGACTTAAATGTGGAAGAAGAAGAATTGAATTTGAGTCCACCATCTAAACATGAGCCAGAATGTTGTTTGCTCGTTTCCTATTCTGTATTTGCTGTTAGCATGAGTCTTACATTACAACTCATTTAATTATCTTGACTTTACCAGAAAGGGAATGCTTTTACCTTTTCCCCACTACTACTTTGTTTTCAGAAATATCTTATCATTTCAACCCTCAAATGAAATTATTCATTAAGAAGTTGGGGAGAATCATCTGGTGTTTACAGAGCCCTGTCATGCATTTGTTTTTTTGTTTTGTTTGTGAATCTATTTTCCATGCTTGCATCACATTTATCTCTTATTATTGTGCAGCATTGTCATGTTTGCGTTCCCTCAGAAAGAGATTGATGTTACTGTCATCGTGTGAGATGTTGACTGAGTTTGTGAAGCGAGATGTGTGAATTTGTTTGACATAGCTATCACAAAAAAGGCTTATTGTTTTCTTTCTGTTGAATTAACAGTGGTTTGTGTAATTTAAGATTGATATGTTCACCAAGGCCTGGCTGGGACATTTATTTCCTTTTTTTGTATTTATGAAATGTAATTAAATGTCACCTATATATAATATAAATATAAATATTAAATTTTGATTCAGTTTGTTGCACTTGTTTCTTCTGTACTGTGTTATATAGCTTGCTTTTTCCTGCAGGGATTTCACAGAAGAATCTTTTAGTGAGCCATTTTTCTTAACAGTAAGAACACTTTACTGAGCTAAAGAATGGAATGGAAAGATTCTGTGGATATCTTCCTCAGTATTTCATTTGTCTAATTCAAACATTGTTAAATCAAGATACATTTTTTAAGATGCAAAATAAACACAAGTGTTATTTTATAAATATCTGGCCAGTTTTCTTAGTGTAAAGAACATTTATTTATTTATTAAAATCTGAAGGGTTTTTTCCCTACAATGTACTGTATAATTGTAAATTAACTTTAACTTTTTTTGCACTGTAAATGTTCCATGGATGTCATTTTTCCTTAAGCACTGAAGTTTTTAGACTTTTATTTTAGTCAATATTGCTCAATTCTTTTCTACTGTGGTATATCCTGTATTATTCTTTTCCATTATATACTGCTTGTTCTATTACTGTATTACAACTAGCCAATATAATGAACTAGTATTCTATTCCAGTTCCGAGCTGCATCTGTGTCTTTGATTTTTAATAAAACTTACTACAACACAGTGAGACTCTTCGCCGTGTTACGTTAAAGTGGCGGAGGCGGTGACGTCATGTCGGTGACTGGGAGACCCGGTGATGTCACGTGAAGCAGGGAAACCTCACGTGCCTTCGGTGCGCCCTGCAAAAAAAAAAAAACGAGCCCTAATGATCCTCCGCTGACACCGAGAGTCTCAAATATTAACGCGAACCATCCGCGTCCGGCGGGCGTTCTTAAAGGCGCAGCGACAGTTGCGTTCGTGCGTCACACCGAGGTTCCCCTCGCATCTTACCCAGCGCCAGAGCAGTAAAGCGGGGAAATACTCGACGTTTAAAGGCGTACAGCGGATGAACCGTGTTTGAGGTGTTGCGGGTTCGCTTTCGGGTGGAGTCGATCCACATACTGAGCAGTGACACATTTCAGGTGGGTGTTTACACGCGTCCCTGTGCTTCTTCACCAGGTATTTGTGCTAATTACCTTAAACTGCGTTCCCTGTTCTGTTAAATTAGAACGTTTTTTGCAACGTTGTTACAATTCCGGCATTGCTGGCGCGAGTGCGGCTTTATGGTTGACGATTCGTTTATTTTTTAATTTGAACGTGCTCGGTCTGCGGGATGATGGATGGATCCCGCAGGTTTTGGGAGGGGGGGGTGATGCTGGAAGTGCGTCTTGGGCGTTTGATTCCACCGCCTTTAAATTGAAACGGTCGTCTGTGGATGGTCAAGATCCAGATGTGAGAAGCGTTTAGTGATAATTCACGAAACGGCCTTGAATGAACGGATGAAGGAATAATAATCACGACCTTGTTGTTTTTGCATATTGTAGATTACACTTCGTCCAACTAATAACGAGCATTATGAAAGCTTAAAACAGCTTTGTATGAATATGGTTTATTTCCATGATGCTGAATTGTGAAGCGTTATTCAATCAGATGCTCCAGTGCTTCTGGCCTTTATTCAGCATTGATGTGGCAGTGGCATCATGACTGTATATAGGCTACATGAGCATGATGCTTTGAGCTTCATGAACGCCTTTTTATGCCTCGTGTTCTGATGGTGTTTTGTAGTGATGTATGTATAAAAAATATTTATGATTAATCTCTTTACTGCACCGTTTTGACAGGTATTGCTGGAACTGTTATATCACAGCACTGACATAGACTTGAGAAATGTGATTGTTTGTTTGATGCAAAACACACTGTGCAGGATTAATAATTGTGGAAAATTCACGGAAATTAATAAAATAATATTAAGTAATGGACATTTCAATAATGGACATATACACATTCATACATCGCCAGAATGTTTAATGTTTTTCAATGTCTCTTCTGCTCACCAAGGCTGCTTTGTTGTAATATATGTTAAACTGTAATTTAGTTCTGTGATCAAAGCAAAATTTTCAGCATCATTTCTCCAGTCTTCAGTGTCACTTGATCATTTGGAAATCATTCTAATATTTGATCATTCTAACATTTGATTCTCATGAAACATTTCTGATCATTATGAATGTTGAAAACAGTTGTTTTCCATTTTTGTGGAAACTCATACATTTCATCATGTTTTGAATAAAACGTTGTAAAGAACAGCATTTAAATTAGATTAATGCATCTTTATTAAAAAAATGAATTTATCGAATTTATTTTACCTTTTACATTATTAAATATTAACCACTTGAGCATCTATGAGCTTGAATGAAGAACATTAAAAACTCTTTTTTAGCTAACTGTATTTTATGTTTTTTTAGTAAAAATTTTTGTTATGATACAAACATACAGTACGCCCTATACTGAAAGATTTTAATGTCATTCAGTGGTATTTACTTGATACTCCAAGGTTCTCATAAGAATACTATGGTACTACACTGGTGTAGTTTTTGTTAGTGTAAGATCTGATGTTATTTTGGTCTGTATCTAAAGTTTGACTTGCAGGAGTAATAATACAGAAGCAGGATTCTCCAGACTGTCATCTGGTGTGTGTTTGTGTGCAGGACTCAATCATGAAGGACGGAATGGCCAACAACAGTACTGCCAGCATCTCTCAGGCACGGAAAGCTGTGGAGCAGCTGAAGATGGAGGCCTGCATGGACAGGATAAAGGTCTGTGTGTTTTAAACTCATCATTTAAACTCAAGCCAACCATTTAATTCACTGCTGTGGGCACAAGCGTACAATTTTAATCAAAAGCAAAAATCTTTATTAGAGTTTAATCTTGTATGCAATAGTTTGAACTGAATTTAAATTAATGTTTGTTATCTGTCCTAAAATAGGCACTGAAGCTGGTATGGCAAAATACAAACAATTTAATTATTAGTGAATTATTAATCAGTGAACTGTTTGTTTGTTTGTTTGTTTGTTTATGTATTTATTGAAACTGCTACGCAATAAACACAAACAGTTATTTATTTATTTATCTAATATTATTAGTTATTTTTATCTGATAATAGCATTAGTTATTATTTATTTATTTAATAATATTAGTAATTAATTTACATATTTAATAAGTAACAGTTATCTATTTATTTATCGAAGATGGTATGGCAATCAACAAATGCAAAAAACGGAATGACTACTCAGTGCATAATTGTTGTTAATTTTAAGCTTAAGCTGTTTATAAAGATAATATTGTAACTAATAGTAACAGTAATGTTAGTAATGGTAACATAGTAACTAATTTGAGTATTATTGTTATGATATTGTAAATTGTCTTACTCTTGCTATGGTTTTATTTCTTTGATGCTGATAAATAATAAGTGGCAATAAATAATAAACAAATTAATCAGTGTAAAAATCTTCAGTATATATATTTGATATTAAAACAACAAACAAGACGTTCCTTTTTAACTGATGTCACTAAAGGATATTTACAGGATGTTTTTTAAGTGAAACAAGAAAAAGCATCCTGTTTCATTTAAAAAAGTAATTCTGTGTAGGGAAGTAAAAACACTTCATGTTTAAAGTTGACTGTAATTTTCTGATTGTCATGTGGCAATTTATTCCCACCCCAGACTCAGACGTGACATGTCAGACAAACAGATCGACTATTTTAACTATCTAGTGTCCTTTCATTAACCTTCTAAAACAATCATATTCAAGGTGCAGATTTGTAAATCAATGGCCTGCTTACATCAGATCATATGCCATTGTGTATGACGTGTGACGATAGCATCTGGAGACGTTTGCAGTGAATTTGTTTTGTTATCTGCTCTAATGTGCCCAGAAGACTAAGCAGGCGCTTTAAGGAAGCGTAATGTGTCCATTAGCTGTAGTAGTGTGTGGTCTGTGTGATCATTTAGCCTGTAAACCCGAGGGAGGAGAGATGGAGCGAACGTTTAGAGCAACAGGGCTCAGCTGTGGCCTTTAGCTGCGAAGAAAGATGGATCTATTCTGCAGAGGTTTCAGTGTCCTCCTGCAGATGGCAGATATATTTTCTGACTGACATCATATACGACCTCTGCTTTTAACAAATGGAAAATATTTTGGGAAGCTATCTATAGGGTTTTTTATGCCTAATGGGAAGTCTACCAGTTTTTTTCCCAATCAGCAAACACAAACACAAACAAAATAACAAAAACATAATAATTGCCAACTGAGTGTTTGAATGGGCCAGCCTCTGTTTGGAGACAGCATTCCCTTTCTGCTGACCTCAACGAGAGAACGTAGGAGTGAGAGTCGGCCGGACCGAACTCTAGGCACTCTTCGTTGACAGAGAAAGCTTGGAGGTCCCCAATCAGGGGTGCTGTCTTTAATGATAGGTATTTTAGCTCGACTGAAGCCAAGGGCTCAAAGGGAGCAAGCCGCAGGCCGGTTAGGCAACGGCAAGGTCCCAAGAGGGTACTAAAGGCGGTCTCGGGGGATTTACCTGACGTGCCCATCTAAGGAACCTTACGATGAGTTGGTGCTTACCTAGGGATTGACCATCCACTGCATCATGGTATGCTGCGATGGCAGCAACATACACTTTAATAGTTGAAGGGGACAGCCTGCGCTCCAACTTTTCCTGCAGGAAGGCAAGTACAACTGCAATCGAACATCTCTGTGGGTCTTCGTGGTGTGAGGAGCACCATTCGACGAACAGACCCCATCTCAGAGCGTAGGGCTGCCTCATAGAGGGGGCTCTAGACTGAGAGATGGTGTTGATCATGGCCGCTGTCTCCAGGAGCCAAACGTGTAGGTTCCAGAGATCGGGTCATGGGTGCCAGATCGTGCCCATCCCCTGAGAGAAAAGGTCTCTCCTCAAGGGGATTTTCCAGGTAGGGGCTGCCACAAGGAGCATTAGGTCTGAAAACCAGGGGTGGTGGACTGCCTTGAAAGCTGATCGGTTGCACGGTTGAGTATACTTGGAATATGAATAGCACGCAGCGATTTCAGCCACGTCTGGCTCCACAGGAGCAGAGGTCTGTCCACGGGCTGAATAGGCGGTGACATTCCGGGGAAACGCCAATCCGGAGAGTACCGCGGTGCCATGCCCATCTCGGAACTCGGTCGTGTAACCAACGCTGAAGCGGTCTCATATGGAGGATGACCATATGCCCCAGGAGCCTCTGAAATGATTTGAGAGGGACCGCTGTCTTGTGCCTGAATGACCTCGGACATGTCAGCATGGCCTGCGCGTGCTCCCCCGTGAGGCGGGCAGTCATTTCGACCAAGTCCAGCTCCATAACGAGATAAGAGATCCTCTGCACTGGACAGAGTTTGCTCTTCTCCCGGTTGACCTGAAGGCCCAAATGCCTAAGGTGCCGTAGCACTATGTCCCTGTGCTGGCACAGCAACTCTCGCGAGTGGGCTATTATCAGCCAGTCGTCGAGGTAGTTGAGGATGCGGATGCCCATCTGCACTCTCGTCCCGCTAAACGTTCTGCACAGGCCGGTCTCACCGAGGGGAGCCGTCTCGCGAACGAGAGGCGAGAACGCTGTGTAGCGAGGCTCATGCGCTCGCAATAAATGCATGAGTCATCCACGAGCACTGCTTCAGCATACTCCCGGCCCAAGCATGAGAGACAGCGATCGTGTCTGTCTGAAGAGCTGAGGAAACTGCCGCACTCAGAAATTCACGGTTGCATAGACATTCCAGGGAATACAAATTTGAAAAATTTGAAAAAAATACATTTGAACTTTAAAGGTGATTTTCTCAATATATAGATTTTTTTGCACCCTCACCCTTTGTATCTCAGCCAAATATTGTCCTATCCTAACAAACCATAAATCAATGTAAAGATTCCAGATGATTTGTGTGTGTGTGTGTGTGTGTGTGTATGTATGATATTATGAAGCACCATACAGGAAATAATGATATAAAATTATTTTAATAGTTAACTAAAAACTAATAGTTTTTATATTTATAATTTTTTTTATATTTATATAATTTTTTGTATAAAATTTATATATATATAGATAGATAGATAGTAGCTAAAGGGTTTGGACACACCTTCTCATTCAATGTGTTTTCTGTATTTTCATGACCATTTACATTGGTAGATTCTCACTGAAGGCATCAAAACTATGAATGAACACATGTGGAGTTATGTACTTAACAAAAAAAGGTGAAATAACTCAAAACATCTTTTATATTCTAGTTTCTTTAAAATAGCAACCATTTGCTCTGATCACTGCTTTGCACACTCTTGGCATTCTCTTGATGAGCTTCAAGAGGTAGTCACCTGAAATTTCACAGGTGTGCCTTATAAGGGTTAATTAGCCTTATAAGGGTTAACTTTATCAATGGGGTTAGGACCATCAGTTGTGTTGTGCAGAAGTCTGGTTACTACCCAGCCAACAGCCCTATTGGACAACTGTTAAAATTCATATTATGGCAAAAACCAATCAGCTAACTAAAGAAAAATGAGCGGCCATCATTAATATAAGAAATGAAGGTCAGTCAGTCCGGAAAATTGCAAAAACTTTAATTGTCTCCCCAAGAGGAGTTGCAAAAACCATGCAACGCTACAACAAAACTGGCACACATGAGGACCTACCCAGGAAAGGAAGACCAAGAGTAACCTCTGCTTCTGAAAACAAGTTCATCCGAGTCACCAGCCTCAGAAATCGCAAGTTAACAGCAGCTCAGATGAGAGACCAGATAAATGCCACACAGAGTTCTAGCAGCAGACCCATCTCTAGAATAACTGTTAAGAGGAGACTGCGTGAATCAGGCCTTCATGGTCAAATAGCTGCCAGGAAACCACTGCTAAGGGGAGGCAACAAGCAGAAGAGATTTGTTTGGGCCAAGAAACACAAGGAATGGACATTAGACCAGTGGAAATCTGTGCTTTTGTCTGATGAGTCCAAATTTTAGAATTTCCAACTGCCATGTCTTTGTGAGACGGAGAAAAGTTGAACGGATGGATTTCACATGCCTGGTTCCCACTGTGAAGCATGGAGGAGGAGGTGTGATGGTCTGGGGGTGTTTTGCTGGTGACATTGTTGGGGATTTATTGAAAATTGAATTCACACTGAACCAGCATGGCTACCACAGCATCCTGCAGCGACATGCCATCCCATCCAGTTTGCGTTTAGTTGGACGATCATTTATTTTTCAACAGGACAATGACCCCAAACACACCAAGAAGGAGAGTGATGGAGTGCTGCGGCACATGGCCTGGCCTCCACAGTCACCGGACCTGAACCCAATCAAGATGGTTTGGGGTGAGCTGGGCCGCAAAGTGAAGGCAAAGGGGCCAACAAGTGCTAAACACCTCTGGGAACTCCTTCAAGACTGTTGGAAAACCATTTCAGGTGACTACCTCTTGAAGCTTATCGAGAGAATGCCAAGAGTGTAAAGCAGTAATCAGAGCAAAGGGTGGCTATTTTTGAAGAAACTAGAATATAAAAGATGTTTTGAGTTATTTCACCTTTTTTTGTTAAGTACATAACTCCACGGATGTTGAGTCATAGTTTGATGCCTTCGGTGAGAATCTATGGTCATGAAAATAAAAAAAATTAAAAAACACATTGAATGAGAAGGTGTGTCCAAACCTTTGGCCTGTACTGTACATGCATTAAAAAAAGAGACAAAAAAACTGTATCGATAATATTGATAAAAACTATTTATTTATATATATATATTTATATATTATATATTTTTTATATATTTCAATGATGCTAAAATATTATTAATAAACACAAATATGTCCGTATGATATAGATATATATGAAATACTCGTTTTAAATATGTTTTAAATTGCATTAAATAATCATTCACAATAAAACCAGTTTACATTTACATTTTACATTTATTCATTTAGCAGATGCTTTTATCCAAAGCGACTTACAGGTGGGGAAAACAGCAGCAATTAGTCCTAA
>JAUMHI010000665.1:0-10237 GCA_032359435.1 Enteromius unitaeniatus | reverse complement strand
TCACTGACTGTGGGTACTTGACACTGGACTTCAGGCATTTTGGCATTTCCCTCTCCCCAGTCTTCCTCCAGACTCTGACACCTTGATTTCCGAATGACATGCAAAATTTGCTTTCATCCGAAAAAAGTACTTGTTTGCACTCTCTGTAGCCCAGGTCAGGCGCTTCTGCCTCTGTTTCTGGTTCAAAAGTGGCTTGACCTGGGAAATGCTGGCGAGAGAGAGCTAGTGAGGGATCGCAGAAGAGAAATGTGGCCTTTGTTTTAACAAACACTGTTGTGTTTTATCAAGTTTAATATTCTGTCTTTGCAACGCAATTTACTGTTAAAATAGAATGTTTCTGAACAGAATTTGTCCGTTTAAAGTCCGAAATGTAGCTTTTTTGTGAGGCGTTAGGCCCAGGAGAGAGAGAGGAAGAGAAAGGGGGGGGAGAGAGAGCCAGAAAATCGTATGAAATAGAACACAACGTGTTCGCTAAAGCTGATTTAAAAAAAGCTTATAACCACGTAAAATAAAGTGTTTGCATGGTAACGCAACACAGCTCACTCAAAACATCTCATTGTATTCGTAGCTCGATGGCTAACGCAGACAAGGGGAGACACGTGCAGATTCCGTGTGGCTGTTTTCAATATGATTTCTCTCGCTGATGACAAAGAACAGGCTCATAGTTGACAGCAAATTTATCCAAAAGTAGTTGTAAAATAATTTTTATTTTACATAGTTTATATTCTCTGTCGATAGCACAACAGTGCAAAAACTGGATTAAAACATTTCTATTGACAGCAGCGCGCTTTGCAATTGAATCACTCGGACCACTATTGGGGATCTGAAAATCAGCCGCTTGGTTTGCTTAAGGGAGGGCTGGCCCTGTACCATGAAAATGCGCAGATATTGATACACAAATGTGCAATAAATGTGCTTACAAATTAATAATATGTTATAAAATTATAAAATGGGGAAAAAAACATACTAATAGTACACTATACAATATGACACATTTAAAATTTTTGGCAATTTTGTCTTATGGGTACTGGAAGTTGTATTTTTTTAACCATATGTTTATTACCTTTGTGCACATCGTACACATCAGTCATTAACTATGGCATTGAGTACTTTGGCTTTTATACTTTAGACACAATATAAACAGCAAAACTCAGGTGTAGCCATAAGTGTGCAAATGTTACCTGAGCAGATGACTCCTGCATCGTTAGCATGATTACAGTAAATTTTGGCCCATCCTGCTGATGAGCAGTTCTTCAGTGTGGATTCTGAACCAGTACATCCGACCAAAAACATCCAGGTTGGTCCTGATCCTGGTCCAAAGTGTGCATTTCTTAGAGCATCTACAGGTTCTCCACAGTCCAGTTCTCTACACACCACTGCAGCATCAGCCAAATCCCAGCCATAATCACACACTGTTCCCCACTGACCTCTGTGAAGAACCTCCACTCGACCAGCACAGCGACTGTGACCATCAACCAGCCTCACATTCACACTGTATACTTCTTTAAACAAATGAGAGAAAGGGAAGCATATTTTGAATTAATAATATTGTCCTCTGAAATACTACACTGTAATCAAACAATTTCTTTTTCTTTTTTTTATTTGTGTACTTACCAGCTGTGATGAGCATTGCAACTGAAGACAGTAAAATAAGTGTCAGGTATCTTCCCATCATCCTCAGCATAATTAACTCAACACCCAGAACAAGCTTCTCCGCACTGATGATACAGATGTACAGGCATCCTCTTAATGACAGAGAAAGACACCCAACACCCTCCAATCACACTCGCTCTTACCTTATTAGACACAACAGAGGAAATCATCAAACAACTTCAGCAACAAATCAGAGGACGCCTTTCTGATTTTCTCCATTTTCAGTATATCAAGATAGTAAATACTCCTCCCACATATAAAGATCTCAGTAAGGGCTGGCACACACACACATTTTTGACTTACAGGAAACTCTCCAGTTTATTTACAGCATCAAAGCAAAACACCTGCAGAGAAGACATAAAAACACTGATGGCACTGAAACTGTTCAAAATTAGTTTATTGGATGTAAGCATGATACATAAACTCAATTTTGTAAAATGACATTTGATTAAATTAAGGCTTACCTTTGTATAAAGCTTATTAGACAATTAGGGAAATTATGTGAAACATTATTAATTCCTCAGAACTGTGTAGTGCCGAATTTTGATCCCCTCCAGATTCTTTCTCTGATAGTATTGGTAGATTTAGTGTTAGGTGTGGGGGAAGGTTAATGATTATGGGTGGGGTTAGGAATAGGATAACATCTAGGTTACGAATGTAACCCACATTCCCTGAAGGAGGGAACGGAGACGTTACATATGGGAACTCGCCAGAGAGACCAATTGCCTTTGAGCTTTATACAAAAGGCCAATGAATATTGGCGTGCACTTGATTGCACTCAGGTGCACCTCATCACTGTGTGAGTATAAGAGGGCACGAGCGGAATGCACATGCAGGTTTTCGCTAAAGAGCCGAGTCGGCGTCAGCGCGACCTTAGAGTCGTGGCACGAAAGTGTAACGTCTCTGTTCCCTCCTTCAGGGAACGTGGGTTACGTTCTTAACCTAGACGTTACCCTTTCAGTCGAATCACTTCGACCTTACATATGGGATCACCCATAGAAAAGGCCACTACTCTAAGATCGCGTTACCTGGAGAGTCAAGTTCGTCAGCAGAGGATCTGCACGTCACCTTCCCCGACACCCTGGGGGCCGGATTAGGGCCCCAACAGAGTTGCCAGTTGTACTGAAGCAGGGTTGGGTGAACGGAGCACATGACTTAACACATGGTTCTCATATGTGGAAATAAAGAAAATTTAATATATCGATAAGATTATGGATATAATTTAAGGAAAACACAGCCTCTTTTGTGGCTGACTGTGGAGTATATGTAGAAAAATTTCTTTGCCACATCTACTGGGCGAAGGAGACCCAGAGGAAGCAAAGCTGGAGTTACTCCGTCTAGGTCCGAACTGAGGGGCAGGGAGGACTCAGATTCACGCAGTCAAGGGAACTGAGAAAAATAGCGCACGGATCCTGTGGGAGTGGCGCAGCAAGCCGGCACCAGCCGGTCCTCTCGTTCATCTGCTGTCCGGATTAAGGACATGAGAAGGCATGGCCTCTACGCAGAGGTCATAAAACCTGGCAAAGGTGTTGGTGACATCCAGCCTGCAGTCCTATCTGCTAGAGAGGCGCCGTGAGCCCGTCGTATAGGACGAAAAACAACACTCTTCATTGAGTGATTCTTTGTTTTTACAGTCCTAAGAGCCAGGCTTTCCCTGTTATAAAGGCAGCTGGCTTTACCACCCAATGAGCCAACTCAACGTTGACAGAGACAGTTTACAGATCGCTACCCTCTTAATAGAAGCTAGCGCACTGAAGGCGCTGTCCTTCAACACCAGATGCTTTGAAATCTGATATTTTTAGACAAATGGAGCATGCCACAGGCCATGTAGGGTGACGACATGGTCCCAAGAGGGTACGAGGTGTGGTTTCGGGGAATTAACCCGACACACACCTCTAAGGGATCGGACGATGAGTTGATGCTTCCTGAGGGATGCACCCTCCACTGCATGGTGATCTGCGGCTATGGTAGCGACAAACACTGAGAGAGAATGGAAGGGACAGCCTGTGTTCCACTTCTCTTGCAGGATTTTAGAAAAGCAAAATCCCTTAGAATTTAGAAAAGCAAAAAAGAGTGAGTAGTTTGAACGGCAGGTTCCTTTTAAGAAGGGCCGGTTCAAGGCTCATAAGAGGAGGGTTAAATTCAACTAACAGACTCTGCCCAAGTCGTTGGGTGATCCCAAAGCATAAGCCGCCCTCGTAAGGGGAGCTTTTGCTTAGGAGATCTCTATAACGGCACTAAAGACCGGAGAAGTCTGACGCGCCTCGAGAGACGCGGGTGACTATGTGCCCAACCCCCTGAGAAAGAAGGTTTACCTTCAGGGGATTTTACAGGGATGGGCTGCCGCGAGGAGCATACTGCTACCAGCAAGGTTTGTTAATCCCTCGTCATCCCTAATCTGTGTAAATCCGTGTTCTACCCAGTCAGTTTCAGTTACGCAGCCTGCGAAGCTGCAGAAGGCCCTCAGTGAGTCAAACCAATCAGAAACGGGCATGAGCCCTGTAGCACGACATGAGGGGTTGTGTCAAGGTCAGTCAGTCCTGGTTCCACAGTCTGACGAATTAACTAAGGCCTGTGATCCTGAACCAGAGTGGCCGGATCCGCCAGACCCAGTCTTTGATCCTGAACCAGAGTGGCCGGATCCGCCAGACCCAGTCTGTGATCCGAAACCTGCGTGGCCAGATCCGCCAGACCCGGGTCATGACCCAGTGTTGCTGAACTCACTTGAGCTCCACAAGACCTTTGAGGCACCATGGCCTGAACCTCCAGAACCGGTATATTGCACCAAGACTCCATCGGGTCCACTGGAGGCTGCACTAACGCTGGAGATGTCGGTTTCGGCCGTAGAATCCCCAGAGGCCTCATTGGTAGCTGCACAGCCTATGGAGGTCCCCGAATCAGGTTCCAGTCCTGTTGGCTCAGTCTCGGAGGTTGATCTCAGCGTTAGTATGGTCACAAAGGGTGCTTCATTTTCATTCTCGGTCTGGTCTCAAAGGGTGTACTCACTTCCTGTCTGGTCTAGAAGGGCGTATCCATCCCCTGTATGGTCACTTAGGGCGCATTCACTCTCTGCCCGGGCTCAAAGGGCATACTTACTTCCTGTCTGGTCTCGTAGGGCGTATTGATCTTCTAGGTGGTCTAGAAAGGTGTCACCTCTGGATATGGGTTGTAAGAGGGCTCTGTCGCTGTCTAGCCGATCCAGAGGGGCTCTGCTGCCATCCGCTCTGCCCTGGAAGATGGCCTTGCGGTCTGTCTCGCCCAGGTGGGCATTCCCGCCGCCTAATCCACCCTGGAAGGCCTCTCCACTGCCAGCTCCGCCCAGAAGGAGGTCTCCGCTGCCTGCGTCTGGAATCCGCTCCTTAAAGGGGGGGCTATGTGACGATCAGCTGGATGTGCCAGCAAGACTTTGGATGGCACTCCAGCTCTCCATTAACTGTGTGAACTCATGTCTCCACCCACTCATTGGTTGTCCTGGTGTTTAATTGTTTGCCCCACCCCTTGACCTACTTTTATCTGTATAAACCCCCCCCTGTGTTTGCATGTTTGTACGGTTCGTTGTTGATGTCACTATTCATTCGTGTTCTTTGTGTTTTGTTATTCTGTTGCATTAATGTCATTTCTAATAATATGTTTTATTTAATTTAATACATTTACTTTTTCATTTTAAAAATATTTACAAAATTATTTAATCACTAATCAATACCAGCAATAACAATTAATAAATTAACAAATCAGTCAAACATTTATTTATTCACATGGTTGTATTTTGTCAAATAGCCTAAATTAATTGTATTTAATAATAGCCTACAATATATTCATACAAATATAAGGCCTCTAACACCAGCTTTCTGCATTACAGTCTATATATTATTATATATATGTTCTGTTTAGGTCTAATTCTGCTGAGGTTTGATATATTAAGGACAATTCACTGTTTATATTTTACTGTTATTGTCACAGAAATCTAATTTTAGTGCAGCACAGGCATGTTTGCAAAAAATCATATTTTGCAAAGGTTTCCTCTTCATATCCTAACTCCTATTAGTTTTTGCAATGGCACACAACCAGAAAGTGTCAGTTTAGATTGAGGGACATGTTTAAGTCGATTTTAGGTCAGCCTAATAGAAATATTAATTAAAATAATAATATAATTTAATAAATAACTTTGACGGGCAAAAGGCTTAACACCATTTAGTTTTTTGTATATTTTTTGAAACTTTGTAATTTAGTCTAATTAATTGATTGCGTGTTTAATATATAAAATAATACCTATAATAAAGAATAAAACCTGAATTTTTGACATTTTAGGACTGACACTTGTCTAAAATGTTTTTTTTGGAGAGCATCTACTGAGAGGGACAGCCATGGTTAATGTACTAATGGACTCGACTCTCAAACGCAAACCAGCTTTTCGAAAGGGGTTTGGCGTTGAGGCAAAATCGAGACATGACAGTACGCGTCCTTCAGGTCATGGCTGCAAACCCAACCTGGCTCCGGGGCATGTATATTTTTTTATTTTTTTATTTGCGCATCGGAGTGAGCAGTGAGCAGAGGAAGGGCCGGTTCAAGCTCGTAAATCCAGGAGGGTTAACCCACCATTCTTTCTAGGCACGATGAAGTGAGGGCTGCAACCCTGACCTCATCTCGGTTGGAGGGACAGGCTCGATTGTGTCCTTCACCCGTAGGACAGCAACCTCACCGCACGGCAGCATCGCTGTTAACACAGCCGAGAGTAGCGAACACTGTGGTGTGGGCGCCTGGCGAACTGAGTCACATAGCCGAGGCGTACCGCCCACATCAACCACCACGAGGGGCTGGGAAGTGCCATTCAGGCTCCCAGCCGCATCGCTGGGGGAATCAAGGAGCGTTGCCCGCAGTGGGGCAGCCTTTTTTGTTAGTCTGGCTGCTTTAAGCAGCGCTTACCTGCTCCCTGGATCCCCCTCCAGGAGTGGGGACGGAGATGTCATCGACGTCACCCGAATAGCAGTCCTCATCACCTCCAGGCTGCCTGTGTCAGGAACACTCCCCATCCCTCCGGGTGTTAAAGGCCGGTTTCTGAGCAGCAGGCGGCGCCCAACGCCCGCGGCCAGCTCGATGACGATGAGCAGCTGCTCCTGAACTGCGGAGAAGTTCTGGACTAAGTCCTCGAAAGTGTCCGAATTCCGAAGTTTAGGTGCTGATCTTGAATTAAGTTATCTTAATTTTGAGACCTGATTCTCCTAGATATGCTATACTTTCTGTTCTCCGATCCTTGTGGGACCTAAAGCCATCTGGGTCTGACGTCGGCCGAATCGACATCCCGTAACACAAAACCCGCCAGTCTGATAATTGCTCAGCGGTTGGAGGTGAATTAATATCTTCTCTGCCAGCCGCTAACTGCTTGCTTGTTTCAAAGAACATAGTTTACATAATCCTCGCCTTACCCAACGTGTCAATTTCAGTGATATCAGAAATCAGGGGGTCTTCAGATAAAATGTGCCTACTGCTCCTGTTCACTGCGCCCCCAGTTTGCATATCCTGGCCACAATATTTTATGCGCTCTAAAGCCTCCTGGAAATAGTATGGACCACAACAGAAATGTTTCAGGGGTACCTCAAAAAGTGACAAACCTATCTGGGACCTGATTATTTGTTCTGTGGCTTTTGGTCAGAGCAGAGATGTTGTCGCTGAACTAAAATGTGAGTTTTTTTGTGTTTATTTTAACAACATGATCATAAGGTCTTTTGGATAATATTAGACTAATCTGACGAATTACACGCTTAACTGTGAAACATTATTTTAATGCTATGCTATGTTAGCTAGAGTTACTCTCAGATGGGTTCATCACTTTTTGAGGTCCGCCTGAAACATTTCAACATCCGTTATGGTCTGTGCTATTTGCAGCGAGTTTCTGTGTTTGGTTGTGTTGCAAGAATTTGCAGCACCTGTGTTGTCAAACTGATGAAGATCTTTTTTTAATGTGTTGTCGTTTTTTTCTGTTTGCATGTGTTTTTTTAAGTTGCAGCACACCGAGCTCTCTCGGTCACCGTACTTATCCCAATCCCTACCCCTAAACCTACCACTACCCAAAATGTATGCCTAAAATCAGTGAGAAATAGCTGATTAACAAGGGCACCTAACCCTGATCATAAGTGTAAAACAGATATTTCCAGAAAAATAATTTCTCAATTCTAATTGGTTTATTGGAATGTTGTTCCAGGATCAACAAAGACGTTGATCCGGGAACAACTTGGTGAAATCAGGCTCACCATGAAGGGGTAGAGGTGTGACGAGATCTTGTTGCATGTTTCTCGCGAGATGCGATGTAGTCTCTGTGATCACAACAGAAAAGAGCTCTATAAACAGCATGTTAAGACATTATAAAATAAACAAAACTGTTTGTGTGCGACAAATAGAGGCTGTTTAGACAACATTTGTACATAAATATTATTTAGTTTTTTGTTCAAAATATATATTCATTTTCTATTATATCGAAGACATTTGTATCTGTAGACGTGTTTAACACTGTAATGTGTATTTCGTCCAGCAGATGGCAGAAAAACTCTTCTTATTGTAAAGAGGAGCAGATAAGAGTCTAGTTTGTCACCACGAGGGAGCTTCTCACTACTGAACTTTTTATGTGACAGAAATATATGTTTCTTGAAGAGTGTTTCACAGCAGATTCTTTTTATTTGTGTCTGCTGCTATCATATATTCTAATACACAAAGAGACACAATAATGTAAATACGCTGTAGCAGTGACAGTGATGTTTCTGCTATTTTCATTTAGTTGTTTAATATTGGCCTTTACACCTGGATTACCAAACTTCCTCGTTCTCCAAGAGTAGTCTGGATTTTTGATGGAGCTGTTCCTGGAAATGATTTTTCAGCACATAGCTGCAAAGTCTGACCACTGTTCTCACCGAAGAATGGAGCTGCGAGCTACAATCATTACTTGATTACAAGCAGTCTGCTGATCATTTATTGTTAGTTGTTCCTCGTGTAAGGCTGAAGAGCAGGGGGACCATGTGTTTGCAGTGGTGGGCCTAGACTATGGAATAACCTGCCTTTACATATTTGAAAGGTCCGAAATGTTACTGTCTTTAAGTCGAGCTTAAAACCCTACTTTTATAGTCTGGCGCTTAACACGGTGTGAGAGCTGTTATTGTAATTTTATTATTATTTCCTTATTTTTATGTTTTTTGTAGCTCTTTAATATTGTATTATTTTAAGCTATACTATTTTTAATGCTGTCTTTTTCAATCTTGACGCACTTTGACAAACGCTTGCTGTTTCTAAAAAGCTTTCTATAAATAGACTTTGACTTTGATTTAATGCAACACTTCTACGAGTCATCCCTGTTCTGTCTCTATGATTTAGTTATATTTTTTCTAAAATAGTCACACATTTATAAGAAAATGCTAAAATTATAAAACTAAACAGAGACAATATACATTAAACATTAGTTTTTTACACACTTTTATTTATATATGCATTTAATTTGATCATGTCCTGATAAGTGCAAAGTATCAACTTCCACTTTAAACCATGAAATGATAAAACCCTCTAAATATTTTTATATTATGTATAGACTATACCTCATCTAATCATACATATACATCATGTGAAACTATGTGTAATTTGTCCCCCAATTTTGGGGGAAAGTGATATTTTGAGAAATGCTAAAACCATGATAAACATGTAACCCTTTTTCCAAAAATGTTCAAGCAAAAATGTTACCGAATACAAGGAACGACCCAGTAAAATGAAATAAAACTACAGTAAAATGTGGAATATAACAGTAATATATGAGTAAAATATAAAAGTCCATCATGTCATAACATGCCTTGGTCACAATAATAGTTGGTTTTAATTGATTGTTTTCTTTCTTATCAAGTATTATTTCATTATTATCCCCTCATGTGTCTCCTCACTTGCTGTGGTGAAGCTGAGGGCTGTTACATCACTGATGCTCATCTGGGTTATATTTAGGATGTTCTTTATAAGGTACACTTCAGGCATAATTTAAATATTTGTCAGAATTAGTTTATTGCTATTAAAAAGGCCAAAAATGCATAATACTTTTAATGAAACAAATGGTAAAATATACAAAAACCTGAGATTTAAAATATCAATAAAAATGATATCACTCAAATTCTGTTCATATTTGTTGAACTGAAGCAGTGGTTTGATCATTGAGCCAAAAGCACACCTTCTTTGTCTGACTCCTCCTCCTCCTCCACATCATCATAATCTGTTATTAAAAACACAATTTTAAATCATGTCAAAATCTGCAATCAGATAAATATTTTAAATCTAAAAAACTGATGTTAACTCGTCACATCATCATACTCCTCCTGAACTCTCTCTGATGAAGCATGAAAAAAACATTTCAAAACATTTTATTACATTACACAGAACACAAGTCTAATACTCATAAGCATAAATTATAGCTCTATGCATCTCACCTGTTACACCTTGAGAGCTCGGTCTTGTAATGATGACATCATCATAATTCTCTGGTGCGTCCACTACACATGCAAATATTAGTCAATTTAAATATAAACCAAAAACCCAGTAAGGCAGTGATTATCTGTAATGACTT
>JAUMHI010000664.1:0-10245 GCA_032359435.1 Enteromius unitaeniatus | reverse complement strand
GTTGTGTTCGCTGCCTCGTCAGCCCTTTGTTTTCCGTGTTATTAAATAAATGTTAAGTTCCAAGCTCCGTGTCCGCCACTCCTTTGCTCCGCTGAGAAGCACGCTCACACACAGCACTCAACGCACCGCCTCACGTTACAACTAGTTTCCGCCCGAATCCTTTTACACTGAACACCTGTGGGGATTTCTTCCCTTTAACTATTATGGTAACTGGTAGTGTCATAGAGTGTTCAGAAGAACTGCAACTCATCCGTGCTGGCATGGAGCGTGGAGGTCGCATCGCGCAGTTTGCACGGATGTGCCCAGGCTGACCGCAGTAAAGACACAGGAGTCTTTTGGTTCGCTCGCCAATCGGACAGGTGAGTTCTACCAATCTGCATGGACTCCGGGTGGTGCTGGAGATTTGATGTGGGGAAGGAATGAGCTGGAAGGGGTTGGCGTGGGTGACGAGACCTGATCAAATTATCCAGCTGGATGGCTAGCTCCATGAGCTGTTCCAATGTCTTGCCCTCATCGTGGCAGGTGAGTTCAGATTGGAGCTCCCGGCTCAGAGCCTTGCGATACAAGGCCTTCAACGGCTCCGATGGCCATCCTGTCCGGGCAGCGAGCATGTGAAACTGAAGAGTGAATTCAGCAGCAGAACTGGTACCTTGTTTGAGGCTCATGATCTCCTCACTGGGCTCACGTCCGTCCATGGCATGGTCGGAGACCTCGCGGAACCGCTACAGAAAATCAGCGTTGCTCATAAAAGACATTCCTTGTCCTTCCTAGAGCGCTGTGGCCCAATCTAATGCACATCCCACCAGTAATGAGCACAAGAACGACACCTTGCTTTCATCGTCCTGAAAACTGCTGAGTTAGCGATTGATGTACATACCGCACTGCATGAGCAACCCCGGGCATTTTCCTGGCAAGCCGTCGTGCTTTTCCGGGAGTGAGATACGTGCAGCTTGGCCGATGCTCAATGGCTGCACCACTGGAGGCGTGACCATGACAACTGAAGTAGGAGCCGGCAGAGGAGTGAGAGCGGCAATGGCTGTGCTCAGAGCCTGCATTGTTGCGTTCATAGTCTGTAGAGATTGCCCCATCTCTTCAGAAAGGTGAGTAAGTTTCTCCAGTTGCTGATGATGTGCGACTAACATTGAGCCCTGGCGAGTGACTTCACGGGTAAGCTTGAGCATAGTCGTTGGATCTTCGTTTGGCGAAGTTTTCTGTAGTGAAGGCTCGGCAGACGGTAGATCCATTTGCAACTATGTTTGTAGTAAAACAAGCTTGGTCAATGGGGGCAAACAAACACAGCAAAGACAGTTCAAAAGACAGTACCGGAAGCAGGCAGTAGGTCGCGGTATCAGGCAGGTTTCTGTAAACAATGTCCAGGCAAAGATCAGGGCAACAGGCTAGAATCAGAATGACGGGTCCAGGCAAGGTTCGGGGCAACAGGTGAGAATCAAACGACGAAAAATAAACAATCCAAGTAGGCAACGAGTCAGTCCAAAGATAATCCACAAGAACGCTTAGAGTTGTCTGAAACAGAACAAAACTTTGCATTGAACTAGTCTCTGTGAGTCCTTTTTATACTAGTGGTAATAGCGAACACCTGTAGCGGAAAATCCCCACAGGTGTTCGGTGGAAAAGGGTCCTGGTGGAAACTAGTACTCCAGGGAAGGTTCCCGCTGATGACGGTCAGACAGCGCCACAGAGGACCGCCTTGCAACAATCTTGAACAAGTTTGTACCTTTTTAACTCACTACTGTTACAGTACAAATAACTATGGGAAAAAGAAGCTCATCTTTGGTGATACACTGAAAAAAAATTGAGAAAACAACTAATGTCTTGTTCCAGTAGTAAATGTATAATAATACATTTATTTTGATAGCGATAACTAGTGACTCTGTCAGTTGATGTCAGCACCCTGATGATGATGATGAAGCATAAAGATAAGCTCAGCACTCACTTTTTCTCACTGTTTTCCTTGCTGCTGTTGGAATCATGAGAACGTGTCGGTTACGTATGTAACCCTCGTTCCCTGAAGTAGGGAATGTAGACATCACGTTGGATATGACTTATGAACTGGGATCTTGCTTCGAGAGGACCAATCTACTTTTCGTGTATGAAAACACGCCAATGAAATTGGCATGCACTGATTGCATCCAGCTGCAGCTGGTCACAGCTTGAGTATAAGTTGGCAGCGGATACAGCGCAACCAAGACATTCCCTTTCAGTTGGGACTCGGATATGACCGACGAATTGGGATCCCTACCAAAAAGCCATGGACGCTGGCCCTTCCAGTGTCTTTAGGCCGGGACTCTTACCACTAGATGCCAGCTACTGTTTTCAAAGCACTACCCATTCAGTAACTCTGGAGCACTGGGAACATCCCAGTTCAATCTGAACAGAGACATACGGAAGTCCAGACGGAGGAACTCAACAGGGTTTACTACATGGACATTCTGGAGAAATTGCCTGACAAAGAGCTGGTCTGAGGTCCTGAAGCTTTGTGTCCGGTCGAGCATCATAGTGATGTTGAGCATCGGTCGTAACCCGCCACCTTTCTTGGGCACTATGAAGTAAGAGCTGTAAAACCCTGTCCTCATATCGGCTGGAGGGACTGGCTCTATCGTGCCCTTTGTTAGAAGGGTCGCAGTCTCCACACCCAGGACAGGGCATCCGCATGTTCACTGACTTGAAGCAGACGCCGCTGAATTTGGGGGGGACGCCGGGCAAACTGAATCACTTAGCCGATTCGAATGGTCCGGAGGACTGGAGGTTCATCCAAGACTCCAGAGGCTGAGGTAGTGGCACCTGTGGCACCTCCAAGGTGCCAGTGGCGGGTAGCGAGGGGGGTGGGGTGCAGGTACCCAGCTTGGGCGTCACATAGCCGGTCTGAAGCGGGTCTGAGTGTGTGCAACTCTTACCTGCGTCCTGGCAGATGTGAGGTGGGTAGTCCATTGGTTCGTCCTTCCAGTCTCCGCACTGCTGCCTTGTAATGAGAGGAGAGTGAGTGTGATATGAAACTCACCTGTCCACAGCACCTCGGGGGACCCAGAGATTGAAAAAAACGCTTGTGAGTCGCGATTTTGTGTAAAGACAGTGACATGATTTTCTGCCAGGCACTTGCCAGAAAGGAGAGGTGTGATGTCCTTAAGAGCAGTTCCCTCCATTCCTGGGTCACCCGTCCTTAGGCCGCTTGCTATTTTTATGCTTGCCACCAGGTTTGGTTGGGGCCTAGACGGCCAGGCGGATGCCCTGCGGCAGGCTTCCCAGTGCTGCCTAGATAAAGGCTGCTGTGTTGGCTTCACAGGAGCGAGGGCGGCGGCAGGGCGGCGGCAAGTCGACTAAAGTGCTGCCATCGGTGGCCAGGTGTAGGCAGCAGTTGCACAACGAGGCAGAACGGCCCCAGTCTGCTTCTGAGCAGCAGAAATCCTACAGGGCAAAGTTCTCAACTGCATCGCCGAAGAGGCTGGTCTGGGATGTGGGAGCATTCAAGAAGCTTGTCTCGTCTGTCTCACTCAAGTTAACCAGACACAGCCCCAGATGGCGCTTCTGGACCACCACGGTGGACATCGCACAACCCAGAGAAGTTGCCTTAGAGGTGCGAGGTCCGGGGCGGGACGGAGTTCACTGAGAACTTCTGGGTCATGACCACCCTCGTGCAGATCCATCAGTGCCTTGGCCTGATGGACTTGCAACAACATAGCACGTACTGCAGAAGCAGCTTCTAGCGAACCGCGCTAGCAACCGCTCCACTGGAGGGACACCCATATACTCCCTTGCTGCACTGCTGTCAAGAGTGGTGAAGGAGGAAGAGCCACCAGACCGGTTTCTGGCAGTGAAAGGTGCCATTTACATTCTGGTAAGCTTTTCATGTACTTCCAGGTAGAAAGGTACCGGGCGGGGCCATGAGAACCAGCACAAGCCACCCCTAGGTACCAATCATCCAGCCTTGAGGCCCTGGGACACGTTGGAACTTTCCACTTGAGCCCGAACCCCTCAGCGGCCTGGGTAAACATAACCATCAGTTCTGGATCTGTATCCGGCACAGCGGAACACCCATGCCAGCTACAACTTTATTTCCAGAACCTTCTGATTCTCCTTCTGATGCAGCGATCGACATCCAGTCACCAGGGGGAGCACCAAGGGTAACAGCTGGTACCCCTTTGTGAGGGTCCAGACTGCCCCAAGTCTGCCCCAGTCTGCCACCTGTCAGACGAAGCGTTTGCATGGCTTTCACGGCTTTTCAACCCTAGATCTAAGCAGAAGAACAGATGCCCCGCCCCCTTGCAGGTAGCGGAATCTGGTCCACAATGGTCATCTTCATTTCTGGTATGATTTTGGTTCTAGGCCTCAACACTTTGCACGTTTATGTTTGGTTTTTATGTAGCTTCCCCTTAATGATCATTCAAACCAGGGGGCCGGATTGAAATTCCCCAATCAGCTAACAGCAGAGCTTGACTACGAGGCCTGCCTGAACTAATGCAGGAAGCTTAATTTATACTAGGTTATTTATTACAAATGCACTCATTTTCAATTTAGTTCTAGTTTTGTATTTTGTTCCAGTTATTAAAAAGTACACGTAGCATGGTTTAAAATTCATATACAGACTCCTTTTTACTGAACACGTAAAAAAAAGTTTTCTGAAGCGCGGTGGTGACGTTTTAGCTTTAAAGCTGTGGTGCTTTTATTTAGACATCAAATTTTAAAAGTTTAATTATTTTGAGAATATAAACTCAATGGAAAAAACGTGTCAGTTTCATGAACTATGATTGAACACAGAACTTAGCCTATTTTTTTTTTTTTTTATGTAAAAGCCTACTGGTTTTTTGTTGAGGGAACCAGTTTCATGCTAACAGCCGATCAGCCACAACGTGACGTCATAGATACCCCACTCTATTTCTTAGTATTCTAAACTCTAAAGGTTTTTTAAAACTGGAAAATGTGTAGCTTGATAAATTATGAGTTCATGTATGACGTGTTGCCTGGCGTCTGTCCATGCTGCATGCTCATGAGTGCAGCCTCTGTGTCTGTAGGCGTATGAAGAGCTGAGATCATTTTGTGGCTTCCTCAAGAGATGAGAACCTACTAAAAATGCAGCCCCAAAACTACCTTTTTTAAATATCAAAGTTCAGACACATTCAGAACAAAATGCACTTTGGGCTGTAGGTGATGAGTAAATAAAAGTGCCTGAAAATGTTACAATAAATTTGTTTAAATATTTCAGGTGAAGTTCACGGTTTTGTTAATGTTAAAGTAATTCCTCACAAAAGTTTTTTTTTAATAATAATATAACATTTAGTAATGTTATGTTCTTTTACAAATACAACAAAATATGTGACAATTAAACTCTTTATTAGACTGCTGACTTCCTGTATTCCCTGGGGGAACAGAGACGTTATGTCGTGACGACAGACTGGGATCTTGCCTGGAGCCCTAATTCGCTTAAAAGAAAACACCAATGAAAATTGGCAAGTGGTTAAACAATCCTGAGCCACTCCCCTTCATCTGGGCATAAAGAGGCGACAGGTGTAACCACTTATCAGTTCAGAGTTCAGTTTTGTCGGTCAATGAATGTCTATGAATGTGTTAGGTGTTTTGTACTCTCTTGGTTTTTGGATTTATTAAATAACTATTATTTGTTTGAACCCCACGATCTCCTGCGTTCTCCTTCATCCTCCTGCCTCCACCGTGACATTCGCGTCGCTTTTTGAAGCTCATGGTACGCCTTTTTAGTCAATTTCCATCATTTTAAATAGGAAACCCTTAGTGTGAATACGCCAATGCAATATTTTTATTTAATTTTATTGTCATAATTAAAAGATATTGGGTAAAAACAATGGCATTATTGCATATATGCAGGGTGTGATTTTCAACAGTCAAAACAGTTTTATTTAAATTATATTATTTACACATTTATGAGCCAATAAATTATATATAATTATAACCCAACCCCTGCCCCTAAACCTACCATCTGTCAATAAAACACAAGATAACATAATTTATTTTGAAGATATTAATATTCCAAGTCTTTTGAGGCAAAACGATTGATTTGTGAAAGGAATAAGCAGTCGCTGTCTCCATCTTCTGTAAACTTCTTGTGCACTGCTGCATGAATAAAAAAAAATGTGGGGTGGGGTTTGGTGCTCCAATAAAAGTAAACAAATTATATAATAAATTTATGTATGCATGCAAATAATTACATTAAGCAAAACAATTGAAAAGTGACTAAAAAGAGGTACCTTGAGCTTCAAAAAGCGACGAAAAAGGGTCTTGACCTAGCGTCAAAATGTGACGAGTTGGAGTGAGACTGTGTTGACTCTAAACCCGTTTTTCTTTGCCAGGTTCTAGGCAGAATTGAGCATGCCAGCAGAGTCGAGTGTGCTGGAGTGACCAGTTGAATAACTCCATCTGTAGTGCAGACAAGCACAATAGCAACATGCTCCAGGTTTCTCAGAGACTGGGTTCTGTTTCACCAGCTGGGCTGGTCATTCTGTTACAGCCTTCAGGTAGTCCATTTTTTTTTCTTACTCAACTTGAGTTGAGTTTTTCTTCCATATAGGAACTATATTTTATTTTTGGTCGAGCCACAACAGTGAATGCACTGTTTTAGATCTGTTCAATGCAGCATCACAGGTAAATAACTTAATAAATTCAAATTCTGATGTTACGCAGCTGTACAAGAAAAATAGTGTGCATATTCTTTGTAGGTTTAGTTCAATAACAAACGTTTAAAATGTAGTTAAGATGTACAGTAATCTGCTCCACCAAAGTGTTGAATAAAAAAAAAAATACAATTTGTTGTGATGACTTACATTTGGAAATGTGGAAAAGAGTAACAAAACACAGTAAGTCAACATTTTTCTTTTCTACACAATCAGAAGAATGTGTGGGAAATTGCATTTGCTATAAACACATGGGTCCATATTTTGAATCTATGGTGTAATGTGTTACGTGTCATGTCTGTTTAGTTCTGTTATTAGTTTCCTTTTCGTGTGTTCCTGTTTTAGTTTCGTTTTCAGGTGTGATTTCCTGTTTGCCCTTATTTGGTCCTTCCTGTGTCTGTATGTGATTATTGGTTTATTTGCATCCACCTGTGTCTCCCCAGCTGTCCTCTCATAAGTCATTAGTTTGTTGTGTTTAAGTACTGTATCTTTTGAGTTCTTGGTTGTCTGTCAATTAATGTGTTATGTTGGCTTTTTTGGATGTTTTTCCCGAGTTTGCTTTTCATTATATTAAAAGACTTTATGTTCATAGAATCTTTTGACTCCGGCACTGTCCTTCAGCAGTGTACCTTCATAACATAATGCATAGACAGCTAATTATTATTATTTTATCTAGAATTTATTTAGAATGTGTGGGAAATTGCATTTGCTATAAACACATGGGTCCATATTTTGAATCTATGGTGTAATGCATAGACAGCTAATTATTATTATTATTATTTTATAATAATAAACACTGTGTGTGCTTGCAACTTCATGTCATGCTCTAGTTTGGTTACTCTCTGAGCCCACGTCTCCTCTCTGAAAAACCACAAATGTGCTAGTATTTGGTTAGTGAGTGTACTATATGTGTCTCTGTAGATTTGTGGTTCTTTGTTTCTGGTATAATACTGTTAACTTTTTTTGTTGAAGCACATGCCTTGTAATCTTGATGTTACCTTTATCTGTATCTACTATATTATATATAAGTGTAACACTGTAGTTGCTATTAAAGGCATTTCCAGTGGTTTTGTAGTTTAAAGAGGGTCGCAGTAATACACTGGTTCACTGGTGCTATTTATTTCCAGTTTTGAACAAAGTGTAAAGAGTACTTTCCATGATGCTATATCTGTTGTGGCATCGCACTTTTCATCAACAGTTACTTATTGGTGTGTAGTTTTGTGCAGAGGCTGTGAAGTGGGTTTGTATCAGGACCCAGGAAATACAGAAAAACAAATTCAAAAATGCATTATTCTACAAAAGTAAAAAGATTTGGTAACACTTTAGAATAGGAAACACTTATTCACTATTAACATTGATTTTCCCTAATTGCCTGCTGATGCCTATAAATAGTAGTTAAGTTAGGGTACTGGGTAGGATTAGATGTACAATAAGTCATTAATATGTGCAATTTTTTCCAAAAAATCATTAGGATATTAAGTAAAGATCATTTTCTCTTAGGATATTTAGTACATTTCCTACTGTAAATATATTAAAACTTAATTTTTGATTAGTAATATGCACTGCTATAGAACTTCATTTGGACAACTTTAACTTCATTTTCTCAATTTTTAGATTTTTTGCACTCTTATATTCCAGGTTTTTAAATAGTTGCATCTTGGCCACAATAGAAAGCTTATTTATTCTGCTTTCAGATAAATCTCAGTTTCAAAATTGACCCATACATGACCCATATATTTTGAGAAACCTCCTTTTATGTCACTTTTTACAGTAATTGCACTGTTCCCTTCATCACCTTTATTTGTTCTTCCTTTGTCATCATCAGTCTGCTGTTGGTGGGGGCAGTGCTATGGCGGCAGAGGTCTGAACTCTGTGCTCCCCATTCTCTTTCTCCACTTGGAGACGAGATGCTTAAAGAATCCCAGGATCCTCTTCTGTTATCCAGGCTGCCTGTAATACATGAGCATAAAGTAAGAGCCACAGTATTTTTATAGCCTTCGTACTCAGATTATCTAAATGGTGCTGTCAGCCACAGGTCTGGATATTTTTAAACATAACATTACTAAACATGTATTTCCAACATATTTTAACTATGAAGGGAAAAAATAAAAAGGTTTTCTGAATTCTGCGTATAGCCTCTTTATCGAAACAAATGAATTGAATTGTATTTGATGCCTACTGTTTCATAAGTATAATAAGTTTTAGATTTTAAATAGTAGCCTTTCACACACTGTCTTTCTGCTGACATTTTCAAAATGCCTGCTTTTTTGCACAGACAATGCTTTACTTGCTTTGTTTTTTTATGATACCACACAGAATGGTTCGATGCACTGACATGGAGTTTTCCTGTAAAGAGGACATCTGCATTTCCTGTGACAGACATGACTACCCCCATTTCCTGGTGTGTTTGGGAGAGAAACTGAAGTGAAACTAAAATGAAACTAAGTGATGCTGACAGATGAATTCTACTGCTGTCTGCTGACAGACTCCAAATGTCTGTTTATTCATATAAATAGTCAAACTCAGCATTTGAATCACTCAGTGCAACATGCTGTTGTCATTGTATCAGATTCTTTTAGTTCTTTAACTGAATTGTATCGGTCTGAATTATATTTTTTCATCCGTTTTGACTTAGGGTCAAAGTTTTAGGGTGCTCTTCGGGTGTATTTTAAGTGATAAATGTCTATTTACTGTTGAATCTATAGGCGCACAAGTTGACCAATCTTGTCTTCGTATGTGCACATAGAAACAAATTTAGAAAATTTGGAAAATATTTTATTGAAATATTTATATTGAAATTGACCGGTGCTGTTAAAGGTACCGTATGTAAGAAATTTATTGTAATAACCATAAAATGTCTCTATGTTCAACAGGCATTAATTAAAAGTCATATTAAAACTGATATCGCCGACAGTAGTAGTACAGCCTGGATAAACTGATGTTTATGTTGTCATGTTTTGTTTTGGTCTGAAGCGCCACCCTCCATCTATCTCCCAATCACGAAGTCGGTAGTGTTTCGACTGGACTGTCGAATGAATGGACTCTGGAATGAATATGACGCAAATCTGCGATAATTAAATTACACGAATGTATCTAATCCCATTTTCTTAAACAATGTCTTTGCTGCTGACCTTTAATGATCCAGTTCAACCATACTTACAAGCAAAAATGAACTATTGTGCTTCATTATTTTTTTTTTATTGCTGAAGAGTATTGAACTTTCTTCTGTACTCTACTTTACAGATGTGAATTTACTTTTTCTTAAATTTAATTTGTAATGCATTACTTTTAAAAGTAACTTTCCCCAACACTGGTGACATGTTTTTGGAAATGTAATGAATAATCTCTTCCGACTGTCTTTCTTTTGGGGGGAGGGTCCATTGCTGCATTCTTAGCACATCCTGTTTTGCATCCTGATTTTTATACCTTTAAGTTTTTACAGATTTAACCATGTGAGTTCCACATGTTACTGGGTCACCTTAACATAGACCTACTGAGCTAGTAACATTTTTAGGTACTTTATTGCAGTTGGTTTTACTCTCCTTGAGCAAATGTGTGTATTTCGTAATGGGCTACTGTCAAGAAATTA
>JAUMHI010000663.1:0-10251 GCA_032359435.1 Enteromius unitaeniatus | reverse complement strand
AGCGAATCAGGGCTCCCAAGCAATGACCCCAGTCTGTCGTCACGACATAACGTCATAGTGACTGACAGACAGGGAACTAGTATTCTGGAGATGGTTCCCGCTGATGATGGTTGGAGAGGGCCACAGAAGTCGGAATTACTTCAGTAGCGACATAACCTGAAGCCACCGTAACCAATTGTAGCTTCATTGAAGCAGTAGGAAAATGTCTTTACTTAATTCAATTACTTCTGCTCCGTTTTCAAAGAAAACCTGTCATGAAAATTTTTCAAACCAGCTGCAACAACTTAGCAATTTTCGACACACATATCACATTCAAGTTAAACTGCTAGCTCAAATTGTTTTTCATAACTGTTAATTTACTGATATTTGTTAACATGTATAATTGTTGGTCATTTAGGAAGCAATAAATTCTAATAGTGCTATAATTGTTGTCACTTTCACAGACGTGTTAATTTCACAAGTTAAAAAAAGTACACAAGCTGTGATTGTTTAAAAGAATGTAACTGTTCATTATTAGTGTTTGTTATGCCCCGTGGCTCGGAAAGGGCATAACAAAAAGCGGGCACACACGAGAAAGTGCTAATTTATTTTAACCAAGCAGAACTATAGAGAAAAAAAAAATAACATGAAGTCGTCAGTAATCAGTAATTTACAATGGCAAGTAAGTGCATGTATGTGAGTGTAATGGACCATGGCAATGTTGGATGCATAAAAATAAAGAAAGAAACAAAGATAAAAGCAAAATCAAGTCCAAAAGTGCAGTGCCCCCTTGAACAGTTGCCGAACTGCTCTTTAAAAATGGGACAGGTAGCACGCAGCAGGTGTCCTTAATCCCGTCCGGGAACAATCAGCTGGATGTTTAATTTCTCTCAGAGAGGACACACAACACATGGGTCGTCAAAGTTTTATATTCAAAAATTAAAAAAATTTTTGTATTACTTTTACAAATAGTCAACTATATTTTTCACACAAATCTAAATGGACATATTTCAAATAATGTTTTTGCTGAGATGACCAGTCAATTTGAGAAAACATTATTTTGTATGCTACATAAAGATGTTTTTTTTTTTATTGCAGGACAAAAAGGAAAACAACAATATACAGCACTGCGTAGAAATACAATAACATAAAAGGAGGAAAAAAAATCAATCAATAAGAAAAAGATCATTATATGCCTTAAGAAACCTGCTGTTCTTGTTATCATCAATAAGTTTAAGAGAATGAACAATAAGCAAAATCTCACGAGAAAGACATCAAATCTAGGTAACATATTAAGAATTTTGGATTTATGAATAAAAAATTTACAATGCAAAACAAAAAAATTAACAAGTTCAGTAGCATAGTCACACCTAGGAAAATATAGAAATATTTATTTTAGCGTAAACTTTAAATCAAATTTTATAAAAGAAGATAGATAACATCTTAAGTTCTCCCAAAGAAATTTAACCTTATCGCAATGATAGAATAAATGGAGTAAAGTTTATTCCTCAACTTTACAGAATACACATAAATTAAAAATATAAAAAAAGAAGCAATTTGGGAGACTACATAAAAATGTAGTTTTGAGTTGCGATTACTCAATGCAAAGTAATATGTTAATAAGAACAAATTTATTGTGCATCTGGATGTAATGTTTTAATATAATATAATACATGGCGCCTCAGAGAGGGAAGACATAACGGGCTTACGCTTGATACTACGTGGTGACGTATGAAAGTTAGTGCGTGGCAACATTTAGCTACTTTTCGGGCAGGCTTTAACTACGTTTCACTGGAAATAGTTGGCAACACTGTAGACAAAAGCCAGATGTACACAGCTAGGCAAAATGAAGAAACAACACAACAAATAAAAGCTGACTTGGATTTAACTTTGCTTTCAAAGACATGCCTTCAAAAAATCGGCAACAACACTGTAAGTTTCATTAAGTTGTTTGCTAAACAATTTCATGCACATAATAGTGTGTGTGTGTGTGTGTGGTATATATATTCTATATATACTGGGGACTTCTGTTGATAAAAGGATACAAAAGCCTATAAATCATACAGAATGAGTTTTTTGAGCAGGTAAACATGCTGAAAGTTTTCTGTAAATGGCACGTTTAGGTGTAGGGTTGGTGTAGGCGATAGAAAATACAGTTTGTACAGTATAAAATCCATTACGACTATGGAGTCCTTACAAGGAAAGGTGACCTGTGGCGTCAATCGGCTGCACGGTTATCTACCCATATAAGCACATGTATGCCTAACATACTTAATTTAGACCAACCAAAACCATTGTCTTATTAGTTTCTTATATTAAGTCGTACAGTTATCTTTGGGTGCGGCGCTCACGCACTCTCTTACTGCAACAGTATTGTTCTCCGCGGCACGCACGATCGGATGTACCTCAAAGAAAGACATATTACCATTTGGTCTGTGTTAAAAAGCAGGCTTGAATGTGTTATTTTGAATGTGTCCTGCATAATGCGCGTCTTTACACAGACGACCGAGAGCTTTGAACACCGCTTTGGTTTTAATAAGAAAAAAACGGTACGAGGGTGGACTAGAAATTGCGAAACTTCTGCTAGACCCCTAAAACGCACAAATAATCGATTCGAATTTATGGATTTGTTCATTCCTGTTAAAGTTCTCGGCGTGACTACATTAAAAATTGTTTAGTCTGTGTTGCTATAAAACACGTTTCACCATGTTAACCATGTCTGCGTTTGATTTACAGTGTTATTAGTCTTCTGGTATCAAACTCAGTCCATTCACTTTGATGTTTTTGAAAACTGATTTCTTGAAGCTTGTAATAGCCTACATTAAAGTCTCAGTACCGAAGAGTAAAAACATTTGTATTTTATTTTTGGAAATATATTTGATTTTTTTCTTTAAAAGGGTCAAGGGGACCAATGAGTGGAGGATATAGTCAACATTTAAAGTGGATCATAAAAGTTCCTCAAAGTTGTCCTAAGACAAGAATAGGTATAGTTTTTGCTTTTAGGACAACTTTGATGAATGGTTTTGATCCACTTCGAATCTTGACTACTGTAGATTGCCTAGTTCATGTTTTCTTCAAGAGGCACTGAACAAGGGGAAAAGTTACCTTGTAACCACACTGCTGTTTATGAATTAATCCAAGTAGATTTTAAGGATGCATATAAAGCTGCAGTCCATAACTTTTTTGTATTCAAAATGTATAAAATTTATATAATAACAATGTACACCATGCATCCATTTTCCAAACTGTGTTTTTGGCTTGTTCTGAATCACTGAGGTACACAGTGCAGGTAAGTGCAATGAAGGTAGGCAGGCCATGGCAGAAACTTAATGGACAGATAGAATGCCGGCGGTGGTATCTGCCTGCTAGTATCTGCCTGCAAAAAAAGGTTTTGACCATGCAACTGATCTGAATTTTAAGTCCTGAACAGTTGCCTCTATGATCTGATCTGATACTCCATTCTCGAGTCTCTTGCATTAAATAATCTGATCAGGGCAGATCTTCTTCGCTTGAGATAAATTGATTTTGTGAATCTGTGTTTTTCCGCTGCATCACTCACAGTTGGCTGGAAAACGCCCAGGCAGCTCTCTGGAGATGAGTTTTTCCCAAAGTCGATGCATTAGCAGTTAGAGCCGTGGTTGAATTAGTAATGATTTGGTACTTCTGTTTTTGTATTTCTGTCAGTAATTATTTAATCTCGGTCTCAGACTCATAACAATTCATACGAACAATACACGTTCTTAGCATGGTATATTTCCCATTATGCTCACTTGTCTTAGTTACTAGTCTATTAGACTATATTAATAGAAAAATTTACATTTTATGTATGTTCATATTGAACTTTTTTATTATATAATATAGATTTATGCTATATAATATAAAATTAAATGTGAAATACTTAGACTTCTGTTAAAAATGAGGCAGAAGCAGCCCACTGTATTAGAACATTATTACAGTGATGTCTTCACTTTAAACTACACTACAGTCATTACTTTTTTTCCCCTTTTTTAAGAAGTCTCTTCTGCTCACCAAGCCTGCATTTATTTGATCTAAAGTACAGCAAAAACAGTAACATTCTAAAATATGTTTTTTTTGTTTACTATTGAATTATGTATATATGTATATGTATATATAAATATCTACTCAACAGTTTTAAATATTGATAATAATAATAATAATAAATATTTATTGAGCAGAAAATCAAAATATTAGAATGATTTCTGAAGAGCCTTAAGAGCAATGATACTTTGATCACTAGAATAAATTACATTTTCAAATATTTTAAAATAGAAATCAGTTATTTGAAATCGTAAAAATATTTAAACATTTTACTGTTTTTCTGTACTTTTGTTTAAATAAATGCAGGCTTGGTGAGAAGAAAAACATGAAAAATATTCAAAGACTTTGGACTGATGTATTATTTTTAAAATAATAAGCTGTCTAATTCAGCAGATCAACCACTGCCTGTTAATGCATCCACCTTCTGAAATAACAGTAATCTCCAGAGATGGGAAGGAAACACAGATTGTGAGTGAAGCTGTGGAGTGGCAAGAAAACTTAGAGCGGATTCGCAGAATCAATGTATCTTTAGCAGAGTGGTGACAGAATGGTGGTGAGAGAGGGGCATCTCAGCCGTCCTGTGGATATTTTGATAATTTTATTTGTTTGGCAGGGAAAGTTGTGCACAAACAGAAAAACACAAGCACGCATACATACACGTCTGGTCAGCTATTCTTGTGGGAAATCTCCATAGGCTCAATGGTTTTTATACTATACAGACCATATTTTCTGTCTGCCTACACCAACCCTGCACCTAAACATACTCTCAAAGAAACTCATTCTGTATGACTTTTGTACCCATGGGGACCTCAGTTTAGGTCCACTCAGGTTTTAGACCCCATAAGTATAAATAAAACAGACCACACACACGTGCCTGATTGTACACTTATTTCTGGTTTAGTTTTTCACTAAACTTGATTCTGCAATATTGCTTTCACAGATGACAAGGGAAGATTGTGTTTATGGAAGCTTTTTATTGGGCTGTGTCTACTAGTAGTCATGTGTTTTCTTGTAAGTTCAAAATAATATATATTTATAGTTTGCTGCTAATGGTACTTGTGTGATGCATTTTCCTGGTAAAGCCTATATACAAGGCCAAAATGTTTGTTTATCTGACACAATCTGCTAGCGCTAATGTTTCTGTTCTCTAGAAATATGTATGCAATAGCCAGTTAGAAATTTAATCAAACAAATATCACTGCGCAACTTTTATCATCTGCTAAATACACTACAGAGATCTGTAAATGGCTGGCCCAAACTCGTGACTGCAACGGTCAGGCTCATCCACACAGCCATGGCTTGCATTGCTTTACTATACATGTGGAACTTTGAAGTGTTAGATGAGAATGTTAGTTCAGTTTTCTCCAAACAAGCATGACTAACCATCTGTATTTGTAGGTTATATTGTCTAATACGGAAAACGAAAGAGAGAAACACCATCCACCCAGCTTTTTGTCTGTGCGATTAAACCATAACTCTTCAAACTTCAGCCCTCCTGCAGGAATCAATTTTCAGACACAAATAAGCTCTTTTTACTCTGAACTAGGAATTAGTTTAGAGGACTACTCCAGGTTACAGCAGGCTGTTTACTGGGCGGAGCCTGACAGATCAATCACAAGCGTGTCTATGAGTACTAGTCCAGCTCACACCACATTCATCATAAAGAACCTGAAAGAGAGCTACCAAATTGGTGAGGAGCTTTTTGTTATGGTAAACGCGAAGGACTCTAAAAATAAATTCAAGAGTTATGGAGGTGACTTTTTTCAAGCCAAGCTGTTCTGGTCTAAAACAAAGGTCAGTGATGGTACATATTATTTTACTGGAACTACTTAGCTTTTGTATTTAAACTCTGAGACAGAGTTGTATTGAGAATGTTTCTCTGTCACAGGCCAGTGTGTTTGGGGAGGTGGTGGATCTGCTCAACGGCTCCTACTCTGTGCGTTTCCTCCTGCCGTGGGTCGGTGAGGCTCAGGTAGCTGTGCGTCTAATTCACTCCAGCGAAGCTGTGGAGGTCCTGAAGCGTCACAGAGATACTGACTCTGATAGAGTATACTTTTATGGATATTATGAGGAATCAGGACCAGGCAAGACCACTGAAACCGTTAACTGTAATGTAAAGTGGGAAAAGAATGGACTAGAGAGTATGGGAATCGGAGACTGTTGCTGTGAATACAATGATCCTCGTACCGGAGAAACATGGCACTGCCAGAGACCCAAATCTCTGCCATGCAGTGCCCTTGTGTACCACTCAATGGGTGGTTATAGAAACCGTTTGACTAAAGAAGAGAAGATGCTTCTGTGAGATTAAAATATTCTTGATTGAATTTATACTTGATTTATTCAATGCATTTCTGGAAGGCAGTACGACTGACAAACATGTTTCTTTTGGCAGGTCGCAAACTAACAAAGGTATCAATGGAGTTAAAAGCAAAATAAAAATTTTAAGTTCCCATGGAAATGAAATTATTGGTACGTTGGTCAAGAGTTTAACCAGAGAAATTGTAAGGAACAGAGATGTTGGGAAATGTGTTGCACACAAAAGATAAACTACTGTAATTCCACAGTCAAAGGTCAAAAGTTTTTATGCTTTTTTTTTACATACCTTACAGTCTCAATTTACTCACTTTCCAGATGTCACAGAGAAATGTCGTCCTGGTTTACACACTCCAGTTCCAGCCGGTTTTTACCTAAATGATGTGTGGACGTCTTTTGTCTGTAGCACCCACAAGTTTACAACCCAAACGACTACAGAATGCCTGAAAGACAAGCACATCTACATGATGGGAGACTCCACTATAAGACAGTGGTTTGAGTTCTTTGTGAAAGAAGTACAAAGTGAGAAAGGCTACTTATTGGGCTTCCAGCTCTCACAAATTCAGAAGTTAACTGTTTTTGTACAATATAACCAGTCACAGATCTGTTTGATTCCACGAACACAATGGCCAATCAGAGGCATTTAAGTTAGACAGAATGCTAGTCAGCATTTTTGAGAATTCTGCATGCTCACTAAGAGACAACATGAATAACATATTCATTGTGCAAGCTTTATTGATTATAAGAGCTTTTAGTGATTTTAAATATAATTTAATAAATCAAAAAGATTAAGCAATGGAAATGCATACTGATAGTTCCCTGTCTGTCAGTCATGGAGACGTTATGTTGTGACGACAGACTAGGGTCATTACTTGGGAGCCTGAGAGAGAGAAAACGCCAATCAGAATTCTTCTGAATGGCAAGTGGAATTTGCATGCTGAGCCACTCCCTCGCAGAGCGGGTATAAACAGGGCAGCAGGTGTATCCACTCATAAGATTTTGCTTCAGAGCCGAGAGCTGTCCATGTGCAGCTTTCTCCTGAACGTGGTGCTAAGAGAGAAACTCTTCAAGCGGAGGCTATTCGGTGTGGTGTTACAATGCCATCAATGGAGTTCCTGTGTGTTCCAGCAATTCCCTTGGGCGTTTCACAAAAGAGCAGTTTCTGACACGGTTGGTAGTCATCCTTTTAAGGATGCCGTTCCGGCCGTGTCCTTCTGGTTGTGGTCACTCTATCAGCCAATGACGGCCACGATCCCTGCCTTCAGTGTCTGGGGATCCAGCACGCTGAGAGCACTTTCGAGGATGGGACATGTTCTCATTGCGAGGATATGCCCCTGGCAGTGCTCCTCCAGGGGAGTGCAAGTGAGTCAACATCTGCTCCCGCGGTGACTCCACGGCGAGGGCGGGTGCTGACTCGAGGTTGGTGAGAGCTTCCTCGCCAAGTATGTCTTCGCGGCCGACTCGGAGATGATTACCATGCTTGCTCGGGCAGCTGGATGATTGGTTTCTGGGGTCTGGCCATGGTTCACAACCACGTCCGTCCCCGGTTCCTTTCTTCCCGGACGTGCATGAGGAGGTGATGATCTCGTAGGAGGCTCATCACCGTCCTCCATCCTCACTACCCTCGACGGTGGAGCAGCCAAGGGATACGAGAGCATTCCCCAGGCTGAGCGTGCTGTGGCAGTGCACTTGTGCCCTCGTAGCACTGCCACTTGGTGGGCACTGAGTTACACATTAAGTGTAACTCAGTGCATTCAGATTACAATACACACACACTCTCGACACCTTTTGTTATTTGTTATTATGTTTGTTTCTATTGTCAAATTGGTTTGGAACAATTGTTAAATAAATAATTGCACAAATATGTGTGCCTATCTGTTTGAATGACATTTTTATCACTAAGGTAGCACTGATTTAAAGTTGGTTCAATTAAAAAAAAAAAAGCTTAGATGTAGTTAAACTACTTTTGCCATGTTGCTGTAGCTTAGCTTGCTACATTTCTCAGGGTAGTAGCTTTAGTGTAGTTAAGCTGCATTCAATGTAGAGTAACTGGTAGCTTAGCTCACTACATTTTCTAAGTAGCTTGCCCAACACTGCCTCTGAGGCAGGATCTCCTCTCTACAGCACCCTGTGGCACCAGCGCCCAGACCTGTGGAAACTCCATGTGTGGCTCCTGGATGGGGCGCGGCAGACCTAAGTGTTCTTAGTGATTGGAGTAGTGCTTTCCTTCCTGCAAGAAAAGTTGGAGCGCAGGCTGTTGCCCTCCACTTTGAAATTGTATGTGGCTGCCATAGCAGCCCATCATGATGCAGTGAATGGCCGGTTCATTGGAAAGCATGATCTCGTCTTGAGGTTCCTGAGGGGCGCAAGGAGGTTAAACCCTCCAAGATTGCCCCTGATACCCTCCTGGGACCTCTATGTTGTGCTAGCAGGCCTTCAGAGGGGTCCCTTTGAGCCGCTGGATTCAGTCAGGCTTAAATACCTGTCTCAGCGCTTTTTGACCGCGCTTACTTCCATCAAGAGGGTCGGGGACCTCCAAGCATTTTTCGGTAAGTGAAGAGTGCCTTGTATTCGGGCCGGCCTACTCTCACGTGGTCTCGAGACCCTGGCCTGGATACGTGCCAAAGGTTCCCATCACACCCTTCAGGGACCACATGGTGAACCTGCAAGCGCTGCCCTCGGAGGAGGCGGATCCAGCCTTGGTGTTGCTGTGTCCCGTCAGAGCATTGCACTTGTACGTGGACCGCACCCAGAGCTTCAGAAGCTCTGAGCAGCTCTTTATCTGTTACGGAGCTCAACAGAAAGGGAAGGCTGTCTCCAAGCAGAGGTTGGCCCATTGGATAGTGGATGCCATCGTCTTGGCGTACCAGTCCCAAGACGAGCCTGGCAGATATTTGTCGAGCTGCGGGCTGGGCGACACCAAATATTTTCGCACGGTATTACAACCTCAGGGTTGAACTGGTCTCTTCTTCCCTGTTGCAAAACAGATAGATTAGACCGCTTGGTGTCCTGCTTGCTGCGCCTTTACTCTCCCAGTCGTGTCTCCTCTTTTGCGGACCCTGGTCCAGCATCCTCCAAGCACCAACAGTGCTCAGACTGGGGCGGAGCAGTCTGACGCTAGGCCCAGTATTAGGTGATTGCATTGCCCGGAAGGTCAGCCCCTTTACTGGGATAGGTGGCTGCTTGCGAAGGTGACTCCACAAGAAAGTTTCCCAGATGGTAAACTCGTGTCTTCCCTCGGCCCGTCTCTGTGGACAAGTCTTTCCCCCTGCGGGCGGAACTAGACCCTGAGGCATATTCATATGTGACATTACCCTGCGGGTTGGTCCATACTTGTGTTACAGAGCTAATCAGAGTGAATCAGGGCTCCCAAGTAATAACCCCAGTCTGTCGTCATGACATAACGTCTCCGTTCCCTCCATCAGGGAACGGGGGTTACAGTATGTAACCAAGATGATTTATATCTATAATTATTATCTATTATCTATTATTATCTATATTTTTCAATAAAAATATTTGCATTATAATTTTGCATTTATTTGTGAAATGTAAACATTGTAAATCTTTTAAATCATGTAATTATTTTACCATGCATTGCTATTTTTGTTGTGGTGAAAAGGTATTTGTTTTGCAGCTTTTTGCAACAGTTAGTACCAGCCACTGTGTCTTTTAACTACTAAGCAAGTCCAGATGTCAGACAAAACTTTAACTGCCTGTTTGTGTGTGTGTGTGTGTGTGTGTGTGTGCGGGTTTATGTGGCTTATATGGACACAAATGTGTATAATGACATGGGTATGACATAGGTATTACAATATGTCTGTGTTTTATGAGGACATTTTCAGTGTCCCCGTAATTCAAAAGACTTAAAAAACATACTAAATAGTGTTTTTTTGAAAATCT
>JAUMHI010000662.1:0-10257 GCA_032359435.1 Enteromius unitaeniatus | reverse complement strand
ACACGGCATAATCCAGACCCAGCAGTGATGACCACAAGCCTACTTTTTTTGGTTTACTTAATGAGGTTTTAGAAATATGTTAGAAATAATAAAATAAAAAAATCTATAAAATAAATCACTTTTTCAAAACTTTTATAACTTTTTTTATAAGACCATTATAAGCAGAACTGTGACATGGACAAGTGAATGTGTATTTACATTAATCAGACTTCTCTTTTTTTCTCATAAGGTCTATTTCTCTTCTGTGCTTCTATGCTAAGACTTATTTTGCGACTCTATATTATAAACTCAACAGGCCAGACAGGCTAAATATTAAAGCACGCTCACCTATATAACCATAAACAGAATTATAAACCAGAAGAAAAACATGCAAAGGACCAAAGGTTGTTTTCAAAGATATTATACCTCTGATATAAAAACACATTTGTTGATGCAATTGTGCCATT
Organism: Enteromius unitaeniatus; assembly: GCA_032359435.1. Lineage (NCBI taxonomy): Eukaryota > Metazoa > Chordata > Actinopteri > Cypriniformes > Cyprinidae > Enteromius > Enteromius unitaeniatus. The sequence continues at coordinate 9,811 of JAUMHI010000662.1, read as the reverse complement.
TTGACTAACTTTTACACAGATTTGAACTGTTTTGTTGAAGCATAGTTACACGGGATTGAACCGGAGCTCATCTCTGTACTCCATGAGCGACCGAACAAAGCTAGTGTCTATGAAACACATAGATATGAAGCTGGATTTGTATGGTAATAACGTTCAAAAGCACCAGTTTTCAAATATCCCAGCGTAATACGATTTTTTTTAAGTCATAATATGATATTCTTTAAGTAATTGTGTGAAAATAACACTTTATTAATCAAAACTGTCAATTTGTGTGAAAAGGAATTGAAGTCAAATTAAAAGGAGTACAAATGCGGTCAGAAAGACAGCAGCATCCTTATATTATTTTTACACAGAGATTATTAGGTCTGTTGGGTGTTGGGTTGGGTGTTGGGTGTTTTCTAACAGATTATTAGGTCTGTTTGTAAAATACCTTGACTTCAGCAATCTTTGCTCCATTATGTGTCAGTAGTGACCGTTCAAAAAATGGGGAAAAAACACTTTCCAAGCTGTTTCTCCAATATTTGCAGGAAGTTCTCATGCCAGCTTCCCTGTAGCATCTTCATGTTTAAGGCCCTATGTGGTTTGCTTCCAGAGATACTGAAATTTCAATATGGCTTCAGGAGGGAATAATTAGATTGTACTCATATTCAGTGGTCAAAAACCAAATACAGGACACTTTAAATATGATACTTCTTTTTCTATTAAAGAGGAAGGTCTGAATAGCATTGTTGAAACTAAAGATGTATCTCATTTTGTCCTGTAAGCCAGGCTTACTTCAGTCAGCATGACTTTAATTGTCACATGATTTAATGCAAATTTACCATAGCTCAAGCTCTAACTGACTAAACTGGGGTCTAACATTCACCAACAGAAATACATTGTTATTGATCATTAATCAATTATTAATGATGAACATTTTCTGGCCATGCATCCTTTCCCTCACGATTCACGACAGCTTTACCTGTTATGGTTATTACTGTAGTAGAGCATTAAAACATTACAATGCAAAATTGCTCTTTTAAGCATTAAAAACACTAAAATGCTCATTTGCTCATCCACCCCTGACAGCAAAGTAGATATATTTGCATAACTCAGACATGTACATTATGTACCTGTATGTTACTTTGACAGAAAGAAAATGAGACATCTCTAGTTTCAACATTGTTTGCTCATCAGACCCTTCCTCTTTATAGGAAAAGAAGTATCATGTTCATGCAAAGTGACCCACATTTGGTTACTGACCACTCAATATAAACCCTTTAATGTACAAATTACTCTTAAAGCCATATTCAATACCTTAAATATTCTATAAATTATATTCCAATATATCTGGAACCAAAACATATGGCCTTACATATTAAGATTTCTAAAGAAAAGTTTGTGAAGACACACTATCTAAAACAGCATTAAATGAGTTACAGCAATGCAAACTTTGCAGGAAAAAAAAGTGATCTTTCTCCATTTCTGAACAGTCACCACTGGCACATAATGTAAGAAAGATTCAACAGATTTCACTAACACATCTGTTTTTTAAAGTAATATTTTGAGGCTGCCATCGTTCTGAAGTTTTATTTAGCTTCCAATCTGAGGTGAAAATTGCCAAGTATCTAATATTTGTGGATTACTCAGCAAATATGTGAATATTTAAAATTGTGGTTTATATCTCTACATATGTGTATCTTTGATCAGAAAAAAAAAACTAATAATAAATGAATAAAATCAAACATTTCAGCCGATTGACACAGAATGACCCATCTGTAAAATGTTTAAATGTAACATATTTATTTATTTGTGATTCTAACTTGATAACAGAAAATATAACATGAACATTCACTGCTATTGAATCATATCCGTGCATTTCTGTGTATGCTTTACATTTACATTTAGTCATTTTGCAGATGCTTTTATCCAAATGATTGGATTCATTAAATCATATTTTAATATGCCTTCTTGTGTTGAAAGCAGATTTATGAATTTAGTCAGTTTATCATTCAACCTCTATCAGAATATTGTAAGAAACAACATTAATCAGTTTACAGATGAAAAAACTATAACCTAGATTTTGAAAGTCAATAAATTCTTGGCCACTGTTGTCAAGAACATGTTTTAGTGAAATATATTATTGTTATATTATAGTCATATTATTATTTGCACCTTTACATTTACACAGGAATGATCTAATTCCTGTATGCATCAAAACAGAAACCAGGAACTCTTTTGTGACTGTAGTTCTGCTATTTTAAATATCAGGTAACTCATTTGGTTGGGAGGGACTTATCTGGTAATATTTAAATCATTTTTCAGCACAATCTTCAACAGGTAGCTCTTCACAGAAAGCTGGTGTGTATGCATTTTAATCTCTACAGTATAGGACATTCTTGGTTTGAAATGTTTTGTCATGGCATAATATTCCTGATGTGATATATGCAATATTTTGAATATGTAATACACATAGCAATTCTTCATAAACAAATTTAGAATACTATGTATTATATAAAACTGTATTATTGTGTTTGAAAGCAAATAACTGCTGAATTGTGGTGTTCTGTGAGATTGAGGCACTGACAGATTCCAGGTGAGTTGAATGTTTTTTTAATTATGAATTAAATTTAAAAAATAAAAATAAAATAAAAAACACATAATTTGGTATAAAGTTTGAACTGCAAAAAAAGGCTAAAAAAGGCATAACTTAATATTTTGATGACATAAGATGTCTATTAATAACAGTTTTAAAGATGCCATAGAATGGAAATCTGTATTTACCATGGCATAGTTAATGTATGGTTTCTCCACTGATCTGGAGAGAAGAGTAAAACAATAGTTTTGTTCAGTTTACATTTATTTGCATAGCACTTTTTATTATACACATTGATTTAAAGCGGTTTACAGAAAATGAATGTTTCTACATTACAAATAAAACTTCTGTAATGTCATGTATTCAATTAAACATTTATAATATGAAACATTTAAACAATCTAACTTGATAAGATTACATGATGTGATCAAGTTGATAACAGTGCATGCCAGTTACACTTGTAACAATGTGTTGTTATATCTTCAGGATGGCCACACGTGTGATTTTGCTACTAACACTTTTTACTGGGTTGTGTGTCGCTGATTCGAAAGGTATGTTTAGAATAAAAAAATATCTGGTTAAAATATATATATATATATATATATATATATATTATTGATAAAACATTATATTGATTGATAGGTTTGTTTGTTTGTTTGTATTGCCTCAAAGCCATCTTCATTTATTTATCAATTTTGTATCACGTTGAACAGAGAATATTGCTCTTAATGCCAAAGCAGTGGAGTCCTCATACTTTGTACTGGGAGATGCTCAACGTGCAGTAGATGGAAACAAAGACAATGATTACAGGAAGAACACATGCACTCTCACTAAAGCTGAGTTTAATCCATGGCTGAGAATTGACCTCGGAAACATCTACAGTATACGCAGGGTTGCCCTCACTAATCGTGGAGACTGCTGTAAAGAGCGACTCAGAGGAGCTCAGATTCGTATCGGTGACGAGCTGGAGAACAACGGAAACAACAACGAGCTGTAAGAAATGATTCATTTGTTTTATCTTCTTCCCATGTTTAATGTTCAGTCTGGATTAACAAAACAGGAGGAAAAACTTTTTTTTTTCTTTTATATTATGATTTGTATTAGACATTGGTTAGTTTAGACCAGTGTTTCTCGGCTGGTTGTTCATGGAGTGTGAGTGCATCAACAACAAAAAACATAATTCTAGATGTTTATTGTTTTTAGTTTTTTAAAAAGAGTGCTTTAGCTTTTAGCTTTTTCACAGGCTTAAAGGGTTAGTTCACGCAAAAATGAAAACTCTCTCATGAATTACACACCCTCATGTCGTTCCAAACCCATAATATCTTTGTTCATATTCAGAACACAAATGAAGATATTTTTGATGAAATAGGAGAGCTATCTAACCCTATATAGACAGCAACACAACTGAAATTATCCCAGATCCAGAAACATAGTAACATCATCAGTGTTAATGATGAAACTTCATCAGTGCATCAGTACAACTTGTAAAAAAAATGTTTTTTCTTTTGTGTGTGTGTGTGTACGCTCATCATTATAATGTAATATAATATTTTGTGGTTTCGCATCTAGATAGAACAACAAAATTTGTTGTACTACTGTCTGTCCAAAATAAATGAAAATAAATCGAGGAGAGATGTATTGTTCCAACTGTTGTAATATAATATATATTAAAAGTATGTGTGAGTGTGTATATATATATATATATATATATGGTAGGTGGGTCACAGCTGGATGACTGTGGGAAAACATGGGTTGACTGCTTATTATAGCAATGAGATTCAAAGCATGTTCAGTTGAATGTGTTACATACATTGTGTTGAGAGGTCTTTGGTTTCCGTTTTAACACAGTTCTTTATTTGCAGGGCTGCAACTGTTCTCACTGCTTTCAATGACACAAAAACCTTTGAGTTTGAGCCTATTAATGGCCGATATGTCAACATTTTCTTACCCGGGAATGATGAAGTCCTTACTATCTGTGAAGTCGAGGTGTTTGCAGGTAAAAGAGAGAGAGAGAGAAGACTGTACAGAAGATATATTTTATGTTCTTATTAATGTTTTGTATTTTATTTTATTAACAGCAGAGGACAAACCATTGTATATTTGTGTTCCAAGTAAGTGTCCTTCAATACTGTGATTGTTGTCAGTAACATACAGTGTACAATAATCTTACTGAACATTTGGTAACCAGTGTAACTGTCACGGTTGTGCAATGGCAAAGCACCGAGAGAGTCGTCGTTGCAAATAAACAATTTAATCTTCACCAAGTATAATGCGAAGGAGCAGATAAACACAATTTACATTGACGGACAAGGACTGAAGGGCTGAAGGCAATTTATAAAGGGGAGACAATAACTGATAATAGACAAGACACACCTGACAAGAATAACTAATTAACTGAAACTAGGTCACTGCTAAAAACAAAGAGCACATGGGAAAAGACACAAAAACATTCCTACATGTTACAGTAACAGAGTTAGTGCTAATTATTTTATGTTAAACAGGGAATCTTGCTATCGGAGGCGAAGCTGTCCAGTCTTCCACATACCCTCTATTTGGAGCTGCTCAAAATGCAATCGATGGAAACAGGCAGTCAATTCACACACTGGGGTCCTGCAGCGTGACTAATGGGGACAAAGACCCCTGGTGGAGAGTGGACTTGGGAGACGTCTACAATGTAGCCAGAGTTAGCATCACTAACCGAGGAGACTGCTGTGAAAAGAGGATCGAGGGCGTTCAGATCCGTATCGGAAACAGTCTGGACAATAACGGCAACAATAATGAGATGTAAGTGTTGTCATGAACATGATTACATAACTAATTAATTTAATTTGAATGAATCATTTTATTTTATACTTGCCTTTTCATGCCATTTTGATGTGTACCTCCGTTCTTGTCTGATTTCACAGAGCAGCAATTGTTGGGGCCACCCCACTCGGTGACACAAAAACGTTTGAGTTCAAGCCTATTAAGGGGCAATACGTCAACCTTTTTCTGCCTGGACGCAATGAATACCTCACATTGTGTGAAGTCGAGGTATATTCAGGTAAGTGATGAAAGAAGACTGACTATATACACATGTGGTCAGAATTGTTGGTATCCGTGATAAATATGATCTAAGAAGGCTGTGAAAATAAATCTGCATTGTTAAAAGAAAATAAATAAATATGGGAAATATCATTATGATTTTGTTTTCTCTAATAAACACAATTAAAGGCGCCCTTTTATTCAATAGATTTTGAAACCTTTATTTGTTTTCCCTTTTATTTAAATTTCTGTGAAACAGGAAGCCATGATATGGAATAGCTTCATGTTCATTATCATCCTAGAGGGCTCAAAATATGTAAATACATCTATACAGAGATATTTTCCTTATAAGAATTTCTAGAGGTACAAATAATTGTCCAACATGTAAAAACAAAAATAAGTTTATTTCATAATTATATTGCACAGAAAAACTTTGTGACTTTTGTAAATGAAAGATCAAAAGGAATAGTAATGTAGATTTATTTTCACAGCCGTCTTTGAACATATTTTCCATGAGCACCAACAATTCTGACCACATCTGTTTGTCTCTGTTGTCTTAATGATTTGTATTTTCTTATTTCATCGCCAGATTAAGAGAAACAACATGATGATACACGACAGTCCATAATCCTACAGGCAAAATAAATCTGTTTTCTGAGCAATACTAAGACTGCACAAGTTCCTTTTAATTATTCACCTTTCATCTCTAAAAGCTCATTTTGGTGCACATTCACATTCAGTATCAGTTTGAAATGTTGAAGGTTTAAAGCTTTAAAAGGTTGTAACCTCAGTTTGCTGCAGGTTGTGTTTTCACATTCTGAACACCAATCCTTACTTATTTTTGCTTTCTAAATAAATTTCTACAGCATTGCATGTTGAAGTTTCTGAATCAAAAATCTTTACAATCTTTACAATGAGGAGGAGCTGATATAAAGTGTAACTAAGACATCCAAAACTAATTTAAATCATACATTATTTTGGACTACCTGTATGCATCTGACTTTAATGATAATAACAGTGAAAGAGTTATTCATTAGTACTTGTTTGTGCCATTGTCTGATTATCACTGAAGGAATAAAACATTCCCCCTTCTGGTTTTGACAGAAGATAGAGTTGATTGGAGACTGTTTGATGAATACTGTAAACGCAGGATTGAAAATCAAAAGTAAATGAAAGGATTTAAAAACAAAAACAAAAAATGCAACTGTTACAAGTAAAGGGGTTGCAGATTTAGACTAAGTTACATTGTCACTGTCAAAGTTGCATCTTAGGATGCCATCATGATTTCTATCTGCGGAAACCCAACTTGTCCCAAACCTGAATCTGAGTATAAAAATATATACGCATATATATGTATATATATATATATATATATATACACTCTAGTCTCTGTTATAACAGATCTTAGATGTGTCTTGGCCAGTTTTAGAGTGAAGAAGCTCCTTTCACAAGAAGCTGCACTGATTGAAATTGATAGAGCAACAATAGGCTATACATAAGTTTATTACAGTATAAATATATATATATATATATATATATAAGTCCTGTGACAAATCTCAGTCTAGCACAGTACACATAGCTGCAGTATTTATTTATTTATTTAGTTCATTATAATAGGATAGGACAGGATAAGTGCTAGTATTAATTGATCAGGTGTTTTGTTTTAGGAAACCTTTTTCTTTAAGCCTCTGAAAAAACTAGCGCGTCTGATCTAGCTCCTCTACCCTAGCGAAAGATATAGATATTTAAATGTATTTGAATTACATTTATTTCATTCCCAGTATACTACAAATACATTTTCATATTTATGTACTTATGCCATGCAATTGTATTGTTTTTGTTTACTAAACTAAACTGGCATACTTAAAGTCTGCTAAATTAGAACAACTAATGTTGTACTTTATTCACTTTAATTGGGCAGAATATGCATTTAAAAAGGTGCACGGAAATCAGATTGTTTCTGCTTCCACTCAAAATAGGCATTTTCAAAATGATATAATAAATGATCTGTGTGGCCTTTTGAGCTGAAACTTTACAGACACATTATGGGGACACCATATATCACATTTTGTAAAAAGAGGAATAATATGTCTCCTTTAAGGCTTTTGATAATAGAGTCAGTGCTTCATGGTTGGACAGAATATTTGAGTGATTCAGTAACTGTTGTATTTGTCCTATAGGTTTATCAGGTCATCATTTGATTTCTATGACAACTCTTATGTCTAAGTTAACTGAGATATTTGCATTTCAATGTTCAATTGTTGCTGGATGTTTGTGTGCAAGAGATAATTTGGGGGAATAATGGAGGGGGGGAAAGCAGATTTAAAAAATTTAAAGCAGTGATGGGACATAGGAAATATTCTAATAAAAATATTTTTTTAACAGTATACAGCCCATTCTAATAATCATGAATGTGATTAAGATTCTTGAAAAAATACACAAATGCAATCTAAATTGATAGATAAGGCCTAGATATGAAACCAGGTCTAACAGTTCATAAGCTCATGTATGATAAACATTTAATTCTGTATGGTAAAGCCCTTAAGGTGGCAAGAGCTGATCACTAGTCACGTATTATTACAGACGATACTGTAAACCCAAACAAAATTTTTTAGACTATTAACAAACTTTAAAACCTAAAACTTCCCCTACTTGTTTTTCTCTTCAGCAGTGTAACAAGTTTCATAATTTTTTTCTGAACAAAATATCATCTATTTATAAGTCTATTGGTTCTCACCCTTGTTGTGTATTTTCTGAGGTCGTTCCACTTAGTATTTCTATGGTACTGTTCTCTACATTTGCAACAATAACTGTCGACGATATTTTGAAATTAGTATTGACTATGAACTCAACTACTTGTGTCCTCGACTCTGTTCCAACTACTGTGCTTAAGGGGTGTTTGTCGACAATCAGAGCTTTCCTTTTAAATATCGTTACCACTTCTCTCATTAGTGGGATTGTTTCATGTGAACTCAAGGTTGCAGCTATCACTCTAGTCCCTAAAAACCCTGGATGTGATACCTTTATCTAATTACAGGCTCATCTCAAATCTTCCTTTTCTGGCTAAAGGTTTGGAAAGTGTTGTCATGGCACAGTTACACTCTCATTTGACATTAAACAACCTCTAGAAGTCTTTTCAATCTGGGTTTAGGTCAGGGCACAGTACTGACACTGCCTTTGTATGTGTTACGAACAACCTCCTGATTTCAACGGATTCTGGTGCCTCTACCATTTTGGTTTTGTTGGACCTGAGTGCAGCATTCGACACAGTATGCCACTCTATACTACTTGATAGACTAAAGAGTCGACTTGGTATTTCTGGTACTGTGCTTGATTGGTTCTGTAAGGTCCCGCCTTTTAATAGCCTGGATGTTTTGCGTCTCGCCTTCCAGTGCTTCTGTGAACATACTCCTCAGTTCTTCTAAACTCTTGTTTCTAATTTTACTTTTATGTTTTACCTCGTTTTAATCTGACTCCAATTTTAAGTTATTATTAAATTTAGATTATAATCATAAATTTGAATGCTGATTTTGAATTTAATTATCCTAATTTAGAACCCTGATCCTTTTAAATGTGTGTATCTTTTCATTCACCCGTCTGGCAGGTGACCCTTAAGCATCCCCGCAATCTACTGGTCGTAAGTGAATGCAACACTCTAAAATGAATAAAGGAATGGTGTTTATTTTTCCTCAGGTAAAATTATATTAAGCCAATTACATAATTAAACATTGTGAATTCAATTCCGTTTCAATTTAAAAGAATGCATACCTTTGATAAATCAAGAAATAATGCCAAGCCAATTACATAATTAAGAAATGAGAATTCGATTCAGTTTCCAGCAAATGCATACCTGACGGTCAGAGAAGCACAGGCCATTTCTGCTTACTGAAAAACTCCTAGTGAGCTGTTTCGTTCTTTCACCTTAGACCATTTGTTTGTTAGATCTTTCCGCAACCCCAGATCTGCACCTGTTTGGAGTGCTCGATCTTATTGGTCCAGGGGGAGGTCACAGCCCTTTATCAGTAACCAATTTTGTGAAAAGTTTAAATATTTTTAACGATGTAAGTGACTACTGAGAAATTTAGATCATTGTACCACTCATCTTTACAGGGAGTGCAGAATTATTAGGCAAATTAGTATTTTGTCCACATCATCCTCTTCATGCATGTTGTCTTACTCCAAGCTGTATAGGCTCGAAAGCCTACTACCAAT
>JAUMHI010000661.1:0-10261 GCA_032359435.1 Enteromius unitaeniatus | reverse complement strand
CTCTAGGAAGGGTTCTGGTCATCCCAAACTTCTTCCATTTAAGGATTATGGAGGCCACTGTGCTCTTAGGAACCTTAAGTGCAGCAGAATTTTTTTTAATTTTTGTAACCTTGGCCAGATCTGTGCCTTGCCACAATTCTCTCTCTGAGCTCTTCAGGCAGTTCCATTGACCCCTTGATTCTCATTTGCTCTGACATGCATTGTGAGCTGTAAGGTCTTATACAGACAGGTGTGTGGCTTTCCTAATCAAGATCAATCAGTATAATCAAACACAGCTGGGCTTAAATGATGGTGTAGAACCATCTCAAGGATGATCAGAAGAAATGGACAGCACCTGAGTTAAATAGATTGTCACAGCAAAGGGTCTGAATACTTTATATAGTTTTTCTTTTTTAATAAATCTGTGGGGTGCTGTGTGTACATTAATGAGGAAAAAATGAACTTAAATGATTTTAGCAAATGGCTGCATTATAACAAAGTGTGAAAAATTTAAGGGGCTCTGAATACTTTCCGTACCCACTGTATATGAATGTGGGGCACAAAAAAGTTTCAAATTTTTTCATAAATACATATCACGACTGATGCAATTTCCAGAGAAATGTTGCATGCTCAAAGTCTCTTGTGACCACATCTTACGATATTGAATGTAAAATAAAGCATATTGTAAAAAATGTGTCAAATATAGGGACACAAATAATTAATTCATTCAAGATTTACCTTGATAAAAATGAAAAAAGAGCAGTTACTAAAAGTAACTAAAAGTTTCAGTTTTATAGGCTTAATATGAAACACATATTTGTATCTAGTTTTTATAATTGATCGATTCTTAACATTTTTTGAATGTTTAATCACTTGTAGTTTTAACAAACAGCTATTAATTGTGTTCCATTGTCTCCCTGCTGTTGTCTGCTTGCGCTGTTTTATGCAGGGGTCTGATGATGAAGAGGAAGTGGTCAGCACACCGCCTAGCTCTGAAGATTCCGGCTCAGACTAAAAGACACTAATGACAGACACATTAAAAGCGGAGTGGAAGAAAACACCATTTCCCGTTCATCATTATAGTGTACATGACTTGATGAAATCCTGATACAGTATAAATTACAGCTTAACAGTATGTTTTGTTTTAACACTTTTGTACATACCATTGATAGTGTTGAAATTAATGGAATAGCTCACCCAGAAATTAAAATTCTGTCAGCATTTACTTCAAATCCATAGGACCTTTTCTTCTATGGAATACAAAAGACATGTTTTGACAATGCAATCACAATGAATGAAGACTATGGCTTGTTAAGGCACCATGAAGGTATAAAATCAATCCATATGATTAATGCACTATATTCCGCACCTTAGCTCTCTTTGGAACAAATCATGGGTGAACTATTCCTTTAAAATAGTGAGTATTTTATGATGTCTTGTCCTTGTACTTGCTTGTACAGAGATATTTTACAGTGCTGCTTTCCAAACACAACAGAAACCGACACAGCTATTGAGCTCGCTCTATATGTATTCGCATTTTAAAAAATTACTTAAATGTAAAACCTTTTTTACATTTGTATTCATCCTGTATGTGAGCTCATCATTTATTTTATACAGTATTTTGATCTCACACATGCATTACTAATTGTACACGTTTGTTGTAACATTAAACAATATACATTTTACAAAGTCTCTGCTTTTAAGAAATTATTCAGCAAATGAAAGTGAATCATTTGTTTATGACTCAAGTGAATATTCATCATGTCATGAAAACATCAACTCGCTTAAGCAACAATGCTTACTTGTTCGCGTGCTCATCAGTTCTCCTCAGGAATGTAAGCGGAAATGTAGTGTGGTTTTTAAGTTAATGTGGTTGACAGTAAAAGGATTTAAGCATGGTAAAAAGCTAACAAACCCAACAACTGAGTCTGTTTTAGCTAATGGATGTGGAAAGTTCGGGAAAGTGCTTTAGCTTTCAAGCATGAGGATTACAATGTGAACATCAACACTAGCACAGCGTTATAATGTTCCCATGTTCTTTTCTAATGTTACAGAGAAAAAAGATTGATTAATGGTCAGTCCCACTAGGCCACTACAAAGGGTGCCATTGTTTTCAGTGGCGTGAGAGTAAAAGAGCACTGCATAAAAGACAGTAGACTAAGAATAGCCATAACTGTTGAAACTCAAACACTAAATCGCTTGAGGCAGTGTTTCACTTGAATGCCATTCTTGAGAAGTTTGCAAAACGGTGCAAAATTGAAAAAATAAAACTTTGTACTTAAAGGTAGCTTCATTTATCTTATATGTACTACGCTACTAAGCTATGCTTGGATACAACCTGGCAACTTTTCTCTTTTTTTTATTTTAATGTGTTAATTACTTTTTATATAATTTAAACTGCATGTTAAAAGATTTTAACATTTCAAAATACATTTGTCAGCAATGTATCAAAAACATTGAATTAATCAGTTAACATTTGAAATATAGTTTGTTTGTTTTTTAAACCTAATAACAGAATTGCTGGACATGCTTTGTCCCATGCCTCAAGCATTTATACGTGTCTCATGGACAAACAGTATGAACGCTAAAAGAAGTGAATATTAACGGGCTCAGATTTTGGAGAAACTAAAAAACATGCTGTCTTAAACTGAAGGGTTTCAACTTTTTCTTATACGTTGATCTTGGGCTTGGCTTGGTGTTTTTTGGTTCCCTTTTTCTTTTTCTTTTTTCTGGTATTACTTCAGGATCGTTTGATGGTTTATGGCTATGTAAAGTCTTCTTTGGTTATATTTATGTTATCTGTATAATCTATGATACACTCTGAAGTATGCTTGATGTTATTTTAATTTCCTTTATTTATGGGTTCTTTTTGTATGTTTAAATAATGTCAATAAAAAAACTGTTAAAAAAACATTAACAAAAAGCAGAAAAACGCTGAGAAGACATGCTTGTGACTTAACACCAAACGTGGGGTGGGGGTGCGTCTCTCATCAAGGATTACATTAATATTTACATCACATGTATTGATTTTCCGGACACCTTCTTCTTCCAAATCAACTCACAGTGTTGGTATAGTTCAGTTCACAAGTGTTCCCTGGCCTAGGAAGTCTGGACCTTGGCTTTGCTAATTTCAGCTAGCTTAAAGAAACTAACTCATATATTTTTATTATTAGTGTAAAAATGATCACACTTTTTAATAACTGTTACAAGTTTAAGTAGAGCCATTTTTTTATGGTGAGGTTAAAAAGGAGAAAAATGACTATCATTATTATTTTCATTGCTGTTATATTGTCATCTATAAATTAGGATGTTTGCCTCACCTAGGCTACCTTTCATGCGATTTAAATATTCTGTAAAATATATTTCTTTGGGCTCTCTAGTGTTAATTTTCCAACCAATTGTATATCTAGTTATTTCTGGTATGTGCAACATCTCTCCCCTCCTTATTTCCCGCTGCTCCCATTTCCCTTCAGTCTGTTTTTTTTTTTTGTTTTTTTGTTTTTGCGTCACTCACCCTGTTCGCGTCTCTTACGTTTCTGTGGATTTTGTCTCTCTCTCAATCGTGCCTTTCAAACCACTTTGCTCATTATTGCATTTGGCGCATTGATGACTTTGTTCACCAATTTGTATTGAGTCCCATCCATTTCCTCACTCTATCATCAGTCTCTTTCTCTCTCCCCTCTTTTCACTCTGTCCTCCCTTCATCTCAAGATCCTGTTTCAAGACAATCGAATCATTATGAGACATCTAACACTCAACATTATCCTTGACTGATAGGCATCTGCAAATACTCCAGCAGTACTCGAGCTCAGCCTCACTCTGCTGTCTCTCATCTGATTTGGTCCTCTGTCATGCGTTACTCCTGCTTTGTGTGTGTTTTTGCGGGGAAGCGAGTCCCAGAAGTATTGTACTTATGGAGTGAGGTAACCACAGGTTAATGGTTGCTCTCTTGGCCATGTCAAGAAATGCTACCTCTCAGTTGTGGTTAAAGAGTGTATGTTTTAGTGCTTGTTGTGGATCCTAATCACATTTTTTCAATTCGCTTAATTGGAATCAGAGTAAATGTCATGGTTGTCCAGCTCTTTGTTAAAGAGTAGCTTGATGTTTCAGTGGTAGAAGGTCTTTGTCCATCTGATATATAAATATCATATAAAAAATATATTTTAAACATCCTCTTTTAAATTTGACATCTGTTTATTTAAATTGATTAATACACTGCTGTTCAATTTCTATTCAGCAAGGATACAATAATCAAAAGTGGCAGATTTGTGCGCTTTTCTTTTTACAAATATTTCAAATAATTTTTCTTTTGAACTTTCTATTCATTAAAGAATACTGAAAGTAAAAAAAAAGGCAAGAACGAATTGAATTTTAAAATATAATATAATGTAATCATTTTAAAATATTTGTAAAAACAGTTGTTATCTTAATCTTAAATTGCAATATTTATTTTATGGATATTAATAATTAGTGACCATAATGGACTTCTTTGAATAAAAAATACATAATATTAGTAAAACATAAAACAGATATTATTGCTACTAATTCTAAATCTTATTATAAATGAATTCAACTGACGTTAATTATAATATTACTTTTATTTTTACACATATTTACAGATTTCAATTTCATCAGAACATGATGGTTTATAGATAACAAACTAATATTGCACATGACTAAATACGGTCCATCAACTCAAAGAAGGCATAGATGTAATCTAGTTCAAATCTATAATGCCATGGTAATAGAGCTTTCAGTGTGAGCTTCCACTTTTTAGTAAATGGGCGATTCTATAATTGGGGGTACATTTGGTGTTTATTTTTTCAGCTTTTGTTTCAAATGTTTTTTGTTGTTGTTGTTGTTATTTTAATTTATTTACTATTATTCTTTACTAATTGTTATGAATTACAAGATCTTACATCCATATAAAAATATACTAATTTATTTTAAGTATATTAAATAGCTGAAAATCATGATTTTGTCTTGTCTGAAATAGTCAATGTATTTTTCAATCATGTATCAATGTGCAATCAAAATATTTTATAGTAAATCTACTTTTCTTTTGGCAACTTTTTATTCAGTTTATTTATGAAAGCCCTAAATAGTTACTTACTTAATTCTACAACATTCAATTATCAAAATATGTGTTACCATACCATATTTTACCTTTACATTGGTGGAATTATCTCTCAGAATCAGAAAAGTTAAAGGAAATGGTGTCACTTTCACACACAAATGTGAATGTTTCATACAAAGTATCTGTGCTCTCTCTCAGAAAATATTTTACCCTACAAACCTTTCACACCAAGAGTTATTTTTAAAACGTCAGCTCTGTTACCACAATATCAGAAGGAAAACAGAATTGATTACTGATCTCACATTGGATTATTTAAAGCTCTTTTAATCATGTTTTTATTAGTGTCATGTTTTCTTAGCATTTATGCCAGCAAGTAGAGTTTTTAGAAAAAATAAATAAGAAATGTCAATTCTGTTACACGATTGTCAGCATTGTTAATCTACCTAAGTAACAGAGCGGGACACCAAATATAGAATATTAGAATGAGCCACATCCTGCTATAATGAGCTTAGCACTCACCAAGATTCATCTATTCCAGACATCTCACACACTGAGCATTTGCGCTCCTAATATCCTGCATCTGATTCAGTTGTTTTATTGTGGATACTGTATATGCTTATGCACATTAGAGGATGTCATGAACTTCTTTGGGACTAAGACTTAACTTTGAATTGCAGTTGTTTGATTTGGTTTTAGGTTTGTGTACTTTTGTAAGTTAGTTGGTAAGAAAGCATTTGATAAGAGTGTATATCTGAAGAAAGGATTGAATTACTGAAGGAGGAAGAATGAGGAAAGAGGGAGGAGAAGGGGAGGGACTAAGAGGAAGAGAAGGGGTCTTCTATGAAAGCATCTTCTCTCAAGATGTGGAGACTTTTTATCAGGGAAACAAATAAGGAAGATTATTGAAGAGCTTTTTTGACTTTTATTGACATGGGTTTTGCATTTTAAAAAAAACAGGATCAAGCATTTGGACTATATTCCTAACTACACATTCTCACAAATACGTCAATACACGCAGAGTGTAATTTTTGTGAATGCAGCAGTGTTCTGGAAAAATGTGGAACTGCATAACAGATTTCTTTACCTATGAGACGACTAAGTCCGTGGTGGTAAAGAGCTGGACTATTGGCATCATAAACCGTGTCGTCCAACTCCTCATCATCACATACTTCATTGGGTGAGTTGTTTTGAGACAACGTTTTTATGTCAGATATAGATAGATTTAAGGCTGTGCCCAAACAAATAAAAAATCTGATTGGTTTCTATTTAAAAACATTGTAAAGTGAAATTTGGTTAATCATTACTGGACAAGTAAATGGCTTCAGTCTTTTTGTTTCAACATAATTGATGTAAAATACTTTTAGAGGCAATTTTATTAGAGTAAGAATCATCTTTTTGATAAAAAAAAAAAAAATGCTTGGACAGCATACAATACATTTTTTTGTGTGTGTGTATTTTCATAGAGTTATATTTGTGAGTGTTTTACAATAAAAAAAAGAAAGAAAAAGAAAGTAATTAATCAATCTCTATGTCTTTTTCCTCCTCTCTCTCTATGTCCACCCTACCCAACCTCCCTCAGCTGGGTGTTTTTGTATGAGAAAGCATATCAAGTGAGAGACACAGCTATTGAGTCTTCAGTCATGACTAAAGTGAAAGGGTTTGGAGAATATAACGACCGGATCATGGATGTAGCTGATTATGTCACACCTACTCAAGTAACAATTCGAATTTCAAATGTCTTTATTTTATAGTAAAACTTTTTCATGTAAGTAATGTGTGTGTTTGTTTGTGTGTTTGTGATTTTTGTGCATGGAAGGGGGCATCGGTGTTCTGCGTCATCACTAAGCTCATCACGACTGAAAATCAAGTTCAAGGACACTGTCCAGAGGTGAGTCAGGACACTGAAATCTGTCAAAGTTAATGCACATGAATTTGATGGATTCTTGTCTCTGTGTTTGTTCATGTAACTCTTCAGAGCGAGTTGAAATTCAAATGTCACAATGACAGTATTTGTAAGAAGCTGATGTCAAAACCATCCAGCAATGGTAAGATTTTTCTTTTATCTTCTTTGCATTTAAAACCTATTAAACCAAGCAACGTCATAAAAATATCAATTGATTCAAATGAATGGTGTAATTGTGCAGAGCTCAAAAGGTCTATATCAGAGGAGCCTAGTCCTGCTCCTGAAAGGCCAACAGCTCAGAGCAGCTCCAGAACACTTGACTGGAAGTTTTTAGTAGCTCTGTTCCAATTTCAGAAGCTGCATCCCTTAAAGCATGCAGACTTAAAAGGCCACGCCTTCAAGGGCCGGGCATTGTTAAATGGGACGGACGGAGGATTGCATTGTATAGCATTTTCTGCTACTAACCAAAACAAGTGCCACTGATGAGAGGCATTACTGTTAATACTAGTTCAATTCAAAAGTCTGAAAATCTGTTTAAAAATGTCTATAAAAATATTCAAGATTGTTGTTGATTTTTTAACACAATATTTAAAGAAATAGCTCACCCAAAAATAAAATTATCCCATAATTTACTCACCCCCAACCCATCCTAAGTGTATATAGATTTTCTTCATTCAGACGAACAGACGAGTTTTTAAAAAAATTATTTTCCCTGGCTCTTCCAAGCTTGATAATACTGGTGGATAGTGACCCTTATTTTGAAGCTGCATAAATCAAATATATCCATCATAAAACTAACCTACACACCTTCAGGGGGCTTCTTGGCTAAGCTCTGATTCAATGTATGATGTAAGTCGCATTTGTTCTTCTTGTAAAATCTTCTGACATTTATTAACTTTTATTAACTTCTCATTTTTAACTTTTCATTTGTCCCAGCAATTAATATTTCTCTATCCTTGTTCACCCATTTTCTTCTAAGCTTACACTATGAATGTGGGTTACATCAAACATCATATGTTGAGTCACACATCCTGATTTTGTTGACCCTGGAACAATATTTTAATCCAAAGATTTTGCACGCTGAAATTCCATTCTTTCGCAAAAGCCCATACAGCCATTGCCAGTGATTTGAGTTATTATTTGAAATTTGATCTGCTTCAGAAGACGTTTCATCCCACTGGAGGCGTATAGGTTTTTTCTTTTTAATTTTAAGCTTTTTTGGCGTTTTTGCATTTTTCTATGACAGGACAGTAGAGATATGACAGGAAGTGAGTGGGAGAGTCAAAATGGAAATGGATTCGATCTCGCCATATGCTAACATGCTGGCCACAAGAAAATTAGTGTAGGCAAATCCAACATTTTACCCAACATAAAAAACCAGTGGGATACTCTGGACCGCAAAGGATTCATCTGTTGTATTTTGACCAATTTCTGTTTGGGCATTGAAATATAAAACATTATGAAGCGTTATGTTTATTACCTTTGGCTGTGTCTCAAGGGCTGCTGACAGGACGATGTGTGAACTTTAATGCTACCCACAAAACCTGTGAGATCAAAGGATGGTGTCCTGCAGAGATTGATGAAGTTCAGCCGTGAGTCTGCTTGTAAATAAGCAAATGAATAGATGCATGAATGGTTCAATAAAAGGACTGATGAAGTTTTCTTTTACTCAGAAACCCCATGATGGAGGTGGAGAACTTTACCATCTTCATCAAGAACAGCATTCGCTTCCCACGTTTCAACTTCACAAAGTACTGCCAATTTAACATAGAGACTAACTGAACTTAACATAGATGCTATTATATATTTCTCTTTTCCTTTCAGGGGAAACTTTTTGCCCAACATCAACAGTTCCTACATAAAGCAATGTAATTTTGACTTTGAGAGTAACATGTATTGTCCAATATTTAAAGTGGGGGATGTGATCCGATTTGCACAACAGGACTTCACTACTCTTGCTAAAAAAGTGAGTGTTATTTTAGTGATTATTTATGGGTTAATTACCCTCTTGCTTTCGTATTTTAATTAATGTATTTATTTATTTAGCGAGTGTTACATTGTTTCTACACTACAACTCTATAGGTAGAGTTCAACTCTATAAGTAATTTAAAGGAAATCTGGCTAGTTAATTCATAATGTCGATATCCACCAATGGAAATAATAATTATAATACACTATTACACTAATAAGTTTTGTATAAAACATATAAAATATAAAAATATGATATAAAAATATAAAAAGTGTTGTATAAAAAAAAAGCACTTTATTTCGCCTTAAGTGCAACGTCAAATTAGATTTGTGAAAGATATCTCTGTCTCTTTCTCTCTTATAGGGGGGAGTGATAGGGATAAAAATAGCATGGGTGTGTGATTTAGACAAGGCAGATGATGAGTGCAAGCCGGCCTACTCCTTCACTCGACTGGACGCCATGTCAGAGAAGACCACTGTGTCTCCAGGATACAACTTCAGGTCCTGGAAGCTTTGGTTTCCACCTTTAAGTTGTATGAAGAATGCTGTAGTCTGCAGATCTCTTATGATTAAGCTTCATGCTTATTGCAAACCTATTTGCCTTTGTTGTTGTTACTTGCCAAATTTGTACAATAGCCCCCATATTATAAAATATTACAAAAAGGCACCAAAGTAAACAGGCTTATTGAAATCCTTATTTGTCCTTAGGTATGCAAAGTATTTTCAAATGGAGAATGGGACAGAGTATCGCACTCTGCTGAAAGCCTATGCCATCAGATTTGATGTGCTGGTTAATGGAGATGTGAGTTCATATTAACAGGTTTGAGTATTTTCAATGCAAGTGTGA
This sequence comes from Enteromius unitaeniatus, assembly GCA_032359435.1. Classification (NCBI taxonomy): domain Eukaryota; kingdom Metazoa; phylum Chordata; class Actinopteri; order Cypriniformes; family Cyprinidae; genus Enteromius; species Enteromius unitaeniatus. Next base: position 487 of record JAUMHI010000661.1, on the reverse strand, counting down.
GCATAATTGCTCATTACATGTTCTCTTTAAAGGCAGGAAAATTTGACATGATCCCAACTCTAATCAACATGGTTGCTGCCTTCACCTCTGTCGGAGTGGTATGTGTCTTTTACTAGGTGTTGTGCATGAACATTAAACATAGAATTGTTTAGCAAAATCCAATCTAATATACAGGTCCTTCTCAAAAAATTTGCATATTGTGATGAGGTTCATTATTTTCTTTAATGTACTGATAAACATCAGACTTTCATATATTTTAGATTCATTACACACAACTGAAGTAGTTCAAGCATTTTCTTGTTTTAATATTGATGATTTTGGCATACAGCTCATGAAAACCCAAAATTCTCAAAAAGTGCATATTTCATCCGACCAATAAAAAAAAGTGTTTTTAATACAAAAAAAAGAGTCAACCTTCAAATAATTATGTTCAGTTATGCACTCAATACTTGGTCAGGAATCCTTTTGCAGAAATTACTGCTTCAAT